>OX336390.1:67498361-67600861 GCA_946902985.2 Meconema thalassinum | reverse complement strand
AGAGAATAAGTAAGAGAGTAAGTAAGTAAGTAAGAGAGTAAGTAAGTAAGTAAATAAGTAAGTAAGTAAGTAAGTAAGAGAGTAAGTAAGAGAGTAAGTAAGTAAATAAGTAAGTAAGTAAGTAAGTAAGTAAGTAAGTAAGTAAGTAAGTAAGAGAGTAAGTAAGTAAGTGAGAGAGTAAATAAGTAAGTAAGTAAGTAAGAGAGTAGGTAAGTAAGTAAGAGAGTAAGTAAGTAAGAGAGTAAGTAAGTAAGAGAGTAAGTAAGAGAGTAAGTAAGTAAGTAAGTAAGAGAGTAAGTAAGAGAGTAAGTAAGTAAGTAAGTAAGTAAGAGAGTAAGTAAGTAAGTAAGTAAGTAAGAGAGTAAGTAAGTAAGTAAGAGAGTAAGTAAGTAAGTAAGAGAGTAAGTAAGTAAGTAAGTAAGTAAGAGAGTAAGTAAGTAAGTAAGAGAGTAAGTAAGTAAGTAAGTAAGAGAGTAAGTAAGTAAGTAAGAGAGTAAGTAAGTAAGTAAGTAAGTAAGAGAGTAAGTAAGTAAGAAAGTAAGAGAGTAAGTAAGTAAGAGAGTAAGTAAGTAAGTAAGAGAGTAAGTAAGTAAGTAAGTAAGAGAGTAAGTAAGAGAGTAAGTAAGTAAGTAAGTAAGTAAGAGAGTAAGTAAGTAAGTAAGTAAGTAAGAGAGTAAGTAGGAGAGTAAGTAAGTAAGTAAGTAAGTAAGTAAGTAAGAGAGTAAGTAAGTAAGTAAGTAAGTAAGTAAGTAAGTAAGAGAGTAAGTAAGTAAGTAAGAGAGTAAGTAAGAGAGTAAGTAAGTAAGAGAGTAAGTAAGAGAGTAAGTAAGTAAGTGAGTAAGTAAGTAAGAGAGTAAGTAAGTAAGTAAGTAAGATAATAAGTAAGTAAGAGAGTAAGTAAGTAAGTAAGTAAGTAAGTAAGTAAGAGAGTAAGTAAGTAAGTAAGTAAGGGAGTAAGTAAGTAAGTAAGTAAGTAAGTAAGTAAGAGAGTAAGTAAGTAAGAGAGTAAGTAAGTAAGGGAGTAAGTAAGTAAGAGAGTAAGTAAGTAAGTAAGTAAGAGAGTAAGTGAGTAAGAGAGTAAGTAAGTAAGAGAGTAAGTAAGTAAGTAAGTAAGTAAGAGAGTAAGTAAGAGAGTAAGTAAGTAAGTAAGTAAGTAAGTAAGTAAGTAAGTAAGTAAGAGAGTAAGTAAGTAAGTAAGAGAGTAAGTAAGTAAGTAAGAGAGTAAGTAAGTAAGTAGGTAAGAGAGTAAGTAAGTAAGAGAGTAAGTAAGTAAGTAAGAGAGTAAGTAAGTAAGTAAGTAAGTAAGTAAGAGAGTAAGTAAGAGAGTAAGTAAGTAAGTAAGTAAGTAAGTAAGTAAGTAAGTAAGTAAGTAAGTAAGAGAGTAAGTAAGTAAGTAAGTAAGTAAGTAAGAGAGTAAGTAAGTAAGTAAGAGAGTGAGTAAGTAAGTAAGAGAGTAATTAAGAGAGTAAGTAAGAGAGTAAGTAAGTAAGTAAGTAAGTAAGTAAGAGAGTAAGTAAGTAAGTAAGAGAGTAATTAAGTAAGTAAGTAAGTAAGTAAGTAAGTAAGTAAGTAAGTAAGTAAGTAAGTAAGAGAGTAAGTAAGTAAGTAAGTAAGAGAGTAAGTAAGAGAGTAAGTAAGTAAGTAAGTAAGTAAGAGAGTAAGTAAGTAAGTAAGTAAGTAAGTAAGTAAGAGAGTAAGTAAGTAAGTAAGTAAGAGAGTAAGTAAGTAAGTAAGAGAGTAAGTAAGTAAGAGAGTAAGTAAGAGAGTAAGTAAGTAAGAGAGTAAGTAAGTAGGTAAGTAAGAGAGTAAGTAAGTAAGAGAGTAAGTAAGTAAGTAAGTAAGTAAGAGAGTAAGCAAGTAAGTAAGTAAGTAAGTAAGTAAGTAAGAGAGTAAGTAAGTAAGTAAGTAAGTAAGAGAGTAAGTAAGTAAGTAAGAGAGTAAGTAAGTAAGTAAGAGAGTAAGTAAGTAAGTAAGTAAGTAAGAGAGTAAGTAAGTAAGAGAGTAAGTAAGTAAGTAAGTAAGAGAGTAAGTAAGTAAGTAAGAGAGTAAGTAAGTAAGTAAGAGATTAAGTAAGTAAGTAAGTAAGAGAGTAAGTAAGTAAGTAAGTAAGAGAGTAAGTAAGTAAGTAAGAGAGTAAGTAAGTAAGTAAGTAAGTAAGAGAGTAAGTAAGTATGTAAGTAAGTAAGAGAGTAAGTAAGTAAGTAAGTAAGAGAGTAAGTAAGTAAGTAAGAGAGTAAGTAAGTAAGTAAGTAAGTAAGAGAGTAAGTAAGTAAGTAAGTAAGAGAGTAAGTAAGTAAGTAAGTAAGAGAGTAAGTAAGTAAGTAAGTAAGAGAGTAAGTAAGTAAGAGAGTAAGTAAGTAAGTAAGTAAGAGAGTAAGTAAGTAAGTAAGTAAGTAAGTAAGAGAGTAAGTAAGTAAGAGAGTAAGTAAGTAAGTAAGTAAGTAAGTAAGAGAGTAAGTAAGTAAGAGAGTAAGTAAGTAAGAAAGTAAGTAAGTAAGTAAGAGAGTAAGTAAGTAAGTAAGTAAGTAAGAGAGTAAGTAAGTAAGTAAGTAAGAGAGTAAGTAAGTAAGTAAGTAAGTAAGAGAGTAAGTAAGTAAGTAAGAGAGTAAGTAAGTAAGAAAGTAAGTAAGTAAGTAAGTAAGTAAGAGAGTAAGTAAGTAAGTAAGAGAGTAAGTAAGTAAGAGAGTAAGTAAGTAAGTAAGTAAGTAAGTAAGAGAGTAAGTAAGAGAGTAAGTAAGTAAGTAAGTAAGTAAGAGAGTAAGTAAGTAAGTAAGAGAGTAAGTAAGAGAGTAAGTAAGTAAGAGAGTAAGTAAGAGAGTAAGTAAGTAAGTAAGTAAGTAAGAGAGTAAGTAAGAGAGTAAGTAAGTAAGTAAGAGAGTAAGTAAGTAAGTAAGAGAGTGAGTAAGTAAGTAAGTAAGTAAGTAAGAGAGTGAGTAAATAAGTAAGTAAGTAAGTAAGGGATTAAGTAAGTAAGGGATTAAGTAAGAGAGTAAGTAAGTAAGGGATTAAGTAAGTAAGGGATTAAGTAATAGAGTAAGTAAGTAAGGGATTAAGTAAGTAAGGGATTAAGTAAGGGATTAAGTAAGATAGTAAGTCAGAGTGAGTCAGAGAAGCTCGCCACTGAGCAATGCTGTATAATAGCACATTTTTGGCAAGTTGAGTCCACGGCCAAACAATGTTGTATGAGGCACTCTTCGCGTACTTACTTGGAAAATACGACCAAATGACATTTTGATGCACCTCGTTGCTAGGCTATAAGTTCGGCGCCAGATGGAAGAACGCTGTACAGCACAATGGTGTGTACAAAATGGCGAGCGAGGGAGATGTCATGTTGAGTCCTAGTTGTGATGGTTGGTTGATTCCTCAGTTTAGGGGCTGCGACAACGTGGTCATGTAGCCCCGTGTACTTTGGATGTGTGTAGAATCTGTCTAATAACCAGTGTTAATTGTGATGGCTGTATTAGTGTGTGTTATCAGCTTTTAATTCAAGTAAGGACTGCAGACATTGAATTTTTCAAGTAGTTCCTACTTTTGCTACCAATCTTCACCGTCAACGACAACTAGTTCCGAATTTTGTTACTAGATGCCACCACAGTCGGCTCCTGGTGACGAACGTTGGAACCTAAGAGCGTTAGTCAAATCTAACCTATAATTTAGCCTCACAGAAGTGTAATTAGTGGAAGGTTCTTTTACATGCCATAAATCTATGACATTGGACCGCCGGCTTTACTTCCCCTCCGAAGAAAGGCATACTGTGGGATTTCTAACGCTCTTAAAAAATCCGACGACTTCAGCCGGGTTTGAACCCACGATCTTGGGCATAGAAACTCAGCATGCTACCAACTATGCAACCAAAGCCGCCTGTACTTAGTGTGTGTGTATGTATGTATGTATGTATGTATGTATGTGAAATTGTCTGATAACCTGTGTTATTGTGATGGCTGTATTAGTGTGTGTATTTGTAATTCAGATGATGATTGCGAAGGAGGCAGCCGTGGCTAGCATTCGCCCCGAGTAGAAGAGGAAAACCCCGGAAAAACACTTCCAGGATGGCTGAGCTGGGAATCGAACCCACCTCTTCTCAGTTTGGCCTCACGATGTTGTGTGTACCCCGTTCTAGCCCTCAGACCAGAATTATATTTCGTGGCTTTATGTAGGGCCCATACTTATGAAAATGAAAATCCACAGTCTGCTTCCAGTCGACCGACCGGTCAGGAATGGAATGAATGAAGCCCCCATCTAGTGGCGAGGATATGAAGTGTACGGCTGCAGAAGCCTGTCGCACTCCCTCCAGTGAAATGCAGGGATAGTACGTTACTTCAAGTCCCGGGGCACCTACCTCATCCCTGTCCCCAATACAATTACACTACTACAGTCACCACATAAATACAGGTTATCAGACAAGTACATGATGATGATGACGATAGTTGTTGTATTCAGGGGCCTAACATCTAGGTTATCGGCTCCTAATGGTCTGGGAGATAGCGAAGATGACAATGAACTGGACACCATGACGATAATTAAGTTACAGAAAATACTGACACAATTGAACTCAGATTCAAAAGACTCCCAAAATGTAGAATGGAAATACTTAAAAAGGTAATTTGGAAGGAAAATACTTACAAAAGGAAGAGATTGAAAAATGAGCACAAAATGTAGTTTAGGTTCAAAATACTTACAAAATGCAATGTAGATTCGAAGTACTCACAATATGCAATTGAATTCCAAAATACTTACAAAATGCAATTGAGGTACAAAATACTTACAAAATGCAATTGAAATTGAAAATACAGAATACTGGTTAGATTGAAAAAGGCCGGTTCAGATTCAAAATACTCACAAAGTGCAATTGAAATTCAAAATACTTACAAAATGCAATTGAAATTCAAAATACTTACAAAATGCAATTGAATTTGAAAATGCTTGCAAAATGTATGGTAGATTCAAAATACTCACAATATGTGGAAGCCCGCGATTCAAAATACTGTACTGACAAATTGCAATGTAGATTGAAAATACTTACAAAATGTTCAGATTCAAAATACTCACGAAATGTAATTTAGAGACACGGGGAGCTAATTCATAAAAGATGGGCGGGAATCATAAAGAGAAATGGAACTATAATGGAAATATAAACAAGGCTGATCCCTAGAAGATTGAGGCATCAGGAAAGATGAGAGAAGGGCCAATTAAGGCGGGAAAGGAAAAGACTCCCTAGGCCTCGGATACCCTAATACCGCCGAGGTCGGAAGAGAACAAGAGTTCACCAAGGGAGGTCGACAGGAAAGATAACAGTGAGGAGCCCGGCACAAGTAAGTGGAAGCAATGTCGAACTCAGCTGTGGTCCCGTGGTCACCAACCCACGTCCCACTAGCTGGGGGGGGGGGGAGGGGAGACAAGTACAAAACACACACAACTACACAAGGCTGATGACCAAGATGACCCAAGCTCCTAACATGTGTTAGCAACAACAAATATGTGTGTAATGGAATATAATAGAAAGTTATTCCTGGCATTATTATTCACGTAATGTGCCCGTCTGTGCACCTGGAGCGACAGACAACCACATGCGAGACAGCAGTGAACACATTGTTAGCGCGAGATCTCTCTCAAGGCGTTCTGGGTTTGGGCGATGATTACCAACACTGTGCTCATGCCGCTCGTAAAGGAAAAAGGAAAGACATGACATGCAATTGAGAATTAAAGACCATGTTTCAAGACGAACCAATTCACAAAAAATAAATATATATATATATATTTATTCATTAAATTCGTGCATTCTTGCAGAAGCACAAAAATAGCACACGCATTCAATAGCAGATTTAAGTGTCTCTTATATGAAAATAAACCATAGTCGTATTTAAAATTGTCCATATCTTGACTGTGTTTATGAATTACACTCCATTCTTTAATTTATACAAGTCGAGATGACATAACATAATTTTTCCGTATTATGTTGCATAGTTACTCTATTTTACTATTTACAAATAGTTCTGACATTAGCACGGATTAGTTCACACACAATTCTTCATTCAATTATTTAATAAACACACTTCTTAACGCAGTTATGTCAAAAGGTCATGATGACTATTACTTGGACACAGCAGATAATTTTATAGCTGACAATTGAGAACAATAATAATAATAATAATAATATCTGGTTTCATGGAGTTAGCTAGACATATTCCTTCATAACTTTAAAGATCTAATGCACTGACCCTGAATTCATATGACCATAAAATTTACATGACAATATTGCTTGTAATAATCCATAATAATTTGAGCTATCACATCACAGGGAAATCTTTAGGATTTGGAATACACAGAAGCATTGTGGGACAGGAGACAATTCCCGCAACTCCCATTTTATATTTTATCAAAGCATACAGCTTTCGGTGGATTTCGGATACAACTCCTCTAATCTCCACTCAACACGAGGATCTAGCCCTCTTTAAACAACTTTTACAAAGTGCCTTAGCAATTTAACATCTATTCTCAACATCCTAAAAGATAACAAATATTAAGCATCCAAATGGATATCAAGAGTAATTATTATTCAATATTTTATCAGTAGCTTTCATGACTATTATTCATCTGGAATATCACTTCCATCATTATTTATAGAATTCAAGATTATTATTTATTCAGAAAAAATATTTATTATTATTATTATTATGTGACATCGTATTTTTCTGTCATGCAGAATAAAAATTATTTAATGCATCTAATCATTGAAAATCTGCTGCTTTATGAATTAGGATAGGAATCCTCATATTATTTACTGCAAAAATGAAACATTGAGGATTGCACCTCGGCTGCAAGTCTACCCTGACTATATGGAAAAATTACGCCTAAAAATATGCCACCATTCTAACTGTACAAGAGTTACTTAATAAAGAAAGTGAATTGGTCTATCAGAACGGAGGGATATTCATGGCTCTCTGAAATGTTTAAGCTTGCGGAAGTCTACGTTATCATGTCTCCGTGGCTATCAGACCTCCCTCGATGCAGATCAACTCCACGCACCACGGATCTGAAAAGTTTAACATGGGGCATGTTGTCGCGTTCAACTACCCCGGTGCAGGTCGACTCCACGCACCACGGAACTGAGAAGTTGAAACGCATGGCATTGGGCTATGATGCAGCATTCTGCTTGGCCTTCGGACCTCAGCCGCAGGTGGCTTTATTCCTCGTTCCTAAGGACATCCTGGTCTGGTCTCCTCACATCCTGCCTTCTAGCCGCTAGTCATCTCCATGGACTGGGGTAATGAAATTATCCTAACTTGGGACTGGTATCCATGCGCATAAGGCATGCTGCTAGTAATGTTCATGTCTAATAATGGAGTTCACTGGTATGACACCCCTGGTCTGACGGGACAGACAAATAACAATAATTCCAGGTTATAATGTCTTTGTGAATTTAAGTGGAATCAGGCCTGATATTTCCCTGTATAAAAATATAAGTTGGGAGGGTAGCCTGTTAGCTTTTGCAAATGTTCGATTGCTAACTTATGAGGTGGTCCCAGTTCTTAACAGTTTGTTGTTGGTAGTGGGGACTATACACAAAACCACAGTGAAATACTTGTAAAATACAAGTCGCACTCACATACCTTTTGATGTCTTGAAGTGTTCTATCAGGTGCAGAATTATAAGTTCGAAGCACTGTAAATTATGGTTATGTTCACCACCAACGTCGCACCTAGGCTATGTCCAAACGGACAGAATAACGTCGCATTAATTGCCTAGTTCGAAGGAGCACTCGCTCATACTGACGTCGTATTCAACTATATCGGTGACACACACACACACACTTCGTGGTTCGATGACGGGTCAGACTATGTCCGACTGTGTACTTGACCTGTGTGAAGGCCGGTTTCATACCGTCTCACGGGCGCATATCGATCATTCAACTCGCATTACGTAATGCCTGATCTTCCATATCATTGACTATGTTCATAGAACCCTCCAGAAGGTTTGTAATTTCCAATAGAATATCATGAGTAAGCAAGCATATTACTCCCCATACAATACTGAAGCGTTGAGATAAGTTTCTTCTATAACAAAAGCTTATAACGAATATGCCTTCAATATCCGCTAGCTACACGTGGAACATGTGGCCGGTTCAAAGCTTGCGTTGAGTTGGCAGCTAGACCTTGACTCGCTGACGTCACGAGCGCGCTCTCTTTAAACTCACGCCGGACCACGACATCGTAAATGGGCACAGTACGCCTCCGTGGCTTAGGCGGCAGCAAGCCAGCCTCTCAACGCTGTGTCCGTGGCTCAAATCCCGGTCCCTCCATGTGAGATTTGTGCTGGACAACGCTGGGGCAGACAGCTTTTCCGGGTACTCCGGTTTTCTCTGTTACAACTTTCATTCCGGCAACACTCTCCACCATCATTTCATTTAATCTGTCATGCATTTAATCATTGCCCCTGAGGAATCCGACAGGCTTCGGCAGCCGACACAGTTCATATCCTCGCCGCTAGATGGGGGCTTCATTCATTCCATCCCCTGACCCGGTCGGTCGACTGAAAGCAGGCTGTGGATTTTCATTATTATTCACGTATGTTATGTCTGCTCTGGAACAACGCTGTAAGAAGAGGTAATGCACAGTCACCGGGTGAGTTAGCCGTGGTCGTTACGGCGTGTCTGCTGGCAGTTGCTCACATCCGTGAGGCGAGGAGGTTCGATGCCCCCGCCGCGCCAGCAACCTTTAAGGTGGTCTTCTGTGGTTTGCCATCTTCCTTCCAGGCAAATGCCGGGGTTGGTCCTTAACTATAGGCCACAGCCGCTACTTTCCAATTCCTCGTCCTTACATTCACACTTTTCTCCCCAGACAACACTCCACACGCGATTATACTTGTAGCTCACCCTATGGGTGTCTACATAGAAGCAGCTACAAACTCCTGCGAGCCAAGTATGTCCTCGGACACTCCCGGCTCTATAAAGCCATACGCTATAAAAAAATATATTGCGCAGGCATTGGAGTGGCATTACGGCATTTTCAGGCTGAACATTGTTTGATGATGATGATATTTGTTGTTTTAAGGGGCCTAACATCTAGGTTATCGACCTCTAATGGTTCAGGTGATAGTGAAAGATGAGATGCTAATGAATACTAATACTAACTACAGACATATTCTTGAAGAAGAAATGGTAAACAAATAAAGGAGAAGGCAAATAAAGGACAGGAAGAAAAGAAATACCCTCAACCCTCGAAAAATGAGGATTGAGAGACTTGGAAGGAAGGAGAGCCATGAAAGGCGGATAGGAAAGGGAAAGAGGAGAGGGCCCGACCCAAGGTCAGAGAAAAAGGGACAGAACGGATCCAGCTCAGGAATCCCTTGGGATCGCCAACTCCCAAACTCACCAGCCATGAGCCCTTGAGGGTGTAGCACTATCGAGTGTGCACTAGAAGTGGTGGGGCTACACACAACCTGCCTCCTTGAGGGCCTTGAGAAGAAGGCAGAAGATAATATGAAAAGAAAAAGAAGGCTGACCCCTCGCAGTATGAGTGTATCAGGAAAGATGAGACAAGGGCCAATTAAGGCGGGAAAGGAGGAGACTCCCTAGGCCTCGGATACCTTATACCGTCGGGGTCGGAAGAGAACAAGAGTTGACCAAGGGAGGTCGACAGGAAAGAAGATGGAGAGGAGCCCGGCACACGTAAGGGGAAGCAATGCCGGACTCAGCTGGGGGTCCCGTGGTCCCCAACCCACGTCCCACTAGATGTGAGCTCCTGGGGGGTGAACATGGTTTGTTATCCACGAATAATTATGTTGAATTGTTTTAAGGTCGAAAATTAATGTGTATGGGATGAAGAAATGCTTTCCTTTGTTCCTGTACATTTTGATAAATGTCCTATACAGCGTTGTTCGGTGGCGTGCTTTAATTACGAAGCGCTGGCGGAGAGTTTGATGTGCAAAGAAGCACAAAATTTCGATTACCTTGCTTCACGTGTTTCAGAATTGATGAACCAAGTTTGCAAACGTATATAGGACCACTCTCCTTGACGGGACAGAGAAGTATTCATTACAGCATGCTATTAACAGTGAGATAATCCGTGGCTTGAAAAACAATTTTCCGAGTTAGAATATGCATCATCAGAACAGCGCAGTGGCGAGACTCCAAGCCGCAAGAGCGCTAAATGCGATTAAGTCCCGCAGTTCGGAATACAATTAAATGAAGATCCATCATGCATCTGTTGATGAAATTAACTTACACCGGGAGATAGAAGCTTCCCTGTCAGTGACAGTATTACATTGTCAACAAGGCTGCGCCACCGGAAATTAAACTTACTGCTGCTCTGGAGTGATGTTGACAGTTGGCAACAATGCACGCCTCTGATTGCATTCGCAGATTGATACAATTCGAGTCCGTCTCCTTCCGTGCCGCTGGGACCATGGGGATGTTGACTTAGGTCTTGATTAACTCGAGATGTTCGCCACCAGGGGGCTCCCACGCATCAATTACCACATCACACTAAAAGTCGATATTTATTCAACAACTTTACAGATCTTCAACTTAAGGGGCATTGGGAGTGAGTTATTACCCGAAAGAAGCAAAAATAACGATACAGCCAATCCCCATTCATTAGGCTATTTTCATTTATGATATGAAAATATAGGCTTACGAGATCACCTTTTGTCAGTGTGTCTGTCTATGTGTGCGTGTGTGTGTGACGAATTTTTGTGTTTCCCCCTAATAACTTCCAAATGGCTGGAGCGATTTCAATGGCACTCAGTAAGTTCATAGCAATATCCTGGGCGATCCCGACCGTGCCTTCAAATTTTGTTATGTCTCACCAATCCAACATGGGGGCTGTGCGAAATATTTCACCAGCATTCAATAACTCCGAAACTATTACCTATATCACCCTGGAATTTTGTACGGTGATAAAGGGATCCACTAGATGTTCACCTATGTGACTTTTGAAAACCTGGTAACTACAAAACCAACATGGTGGTCAAGCGAATTTGCGACTTTTAAATAGACGTTTCTCGCGATTTAATGATCCAAACGCAATAAATTTTCGTACAGGAAATGTGTATACACATTGTAATGCACTGGTATCTAAGTTGGTTCAATTGTTTCCGTAATCTCAAGATGGCGAATGTGCGAATTTCGAAATTTAAGTTTTTATTTCTTGTGTTCTAATCATGCGATCCAAATCAACATTTGCCTAATGAACGTACACAATAATCATCATCTAATATTACATAAATCTATGGCTTACATATATTAAAATCCAACATGGCGACCATCCGAAATATTTAGACGGTTCTCAATATCTATTAATCTACTAGAGCAATCAAACTGAAATTTTGTAAGTGTATAGAGGCTATAAGCGTAAGGTCACCTATGTGACGTTCAATAACCTGGCGAGCACAAATCCAACATGGCGGCGACGCGAAATTTAAATATTCAAATGTACGTTTCTTGCGTTTTAACCATCCGAGCGCAGTGAAACTTGATATGGTATATGATTTTACACATTTCAATCGACTGGCATCTAATTCATTTAAATTATTTTCATAACCACAAGCTGGCGGCTGAGCGAAATTTTATAATCTCGCTTTTTCTTTTGTCCTAATCATGCGATTGAAGTTTGAATAAAACAGCTACACAATATTCTTCATGTAATAGTACATAAATCTATGGTCTATAATATAAAAATCCAACATGGTGACCATCCAAATTATTTAGCCGGTTCTCAATATCTACGAATCTATTACAGCAATCAAACTGACAATTTGTATGTTGATAGAGGCAATTGATTTTAGTAGGATATATGAAAATAGGCTGTATAGTTCTTCACGGAACTACTTGTATTCTTTTCAGGACGGGTCAGCGAAATAATTTTGGAAGGGTATCGGCCGTGAACCAATCGCGTCCAGGCATTTGCTTGGTGATGAAAACGGGATACAAAGAATATTGTTTATCGGACATCCCCTTCAATCGTCTTTTACAACAACAAAAAAGCATTCACCACATATATTCCTCATTTATTCATCATCCAAGATTATTCTCGATTTCCACCTCAAATTACACAGCATTATGTCTCATTTACACAATTGTGGGTGATGATTCCATGTAACAGCACTCCTGAACAACATAATTCTACAAAAGTAAGTCCTATTCTCCATTAATAAAACAGTCGCCCCCCCCCCCCCTCGCTCCCTCTCCCCCCATTCCTGCACCCAAATCCCTCCCCACAGAAGCAATACATCTCTCAAACGCCCTTCTCCAACTATCACCGCTCTGCCCTATTTTTTTTTGTCGTGTGGCCTCCTGAGAGGCCGAGTGCAGGTCTTTCTATTCGACGCCCGTGGGCGACCTGCGCGTCGGGATGAGAGATGGAATGGATGAAGATGAATGAAACTGGGCAAGGATGTGGAAGGAAGCGGCCGTGGCCTATCAGAAGATACCGTCCCAGCATTTGCCTGGTGTTGAAAATGGGAAACCACGGAAAACCATTTCAAGGACGGCCGACGGTGGGGCTCGAACCCACGCGTCTACCGAGTCAGCAGAGAGCTTGGTCCCATGACCTAACGCTGCGCTTTAGCCAGCTGACCCACGGCTGTCGGTTGCCCTAAAATAGAAACCACACACACTTCCATCGAATTCCAAAATCCAAACATTCCCATCACCCAAAATCGCACCTCTTCTTAACACTATATAATATTATTATTATGTGCGAATGGACCCAGATGGATTACGCAGTACTTTTATGATTCGTCTTTCTGATCTTCCATACAGTCCTCATTCTCTCTCCGTGGGCCATCTTCCTTTCCTCAGTCCACTTGGTTCCTGGTCTCTTCGGAGCGTCATTCTCTGGTGTTACATTCCATCCATTTACCCTACATCGGAATAGGTTGCTGTCAAAGACTTCCACTGTTCTTACTTGGGCCTTCTCCAAATCCTGTTAGACTTGCTGAATCCATGGTATATTCTTCAGTCTTCCTGCGTAGGTCATGATATTGTGTGTAAGCCTAGTCGGTGGAAGTCTTTGAACATGTCCACAAAACGTCAATCTTCGTTTTCTGATGTCCGCCGTAAGATTAGATAATTTCTCAGTTGCTTTACGAGATTACCACCTGTATCCATCTTCTATTCTTTCTGGGCAAAGAATATTTAGTATATTTTCCAAGTCACCCTTCCTATTAAGTATTAGAGTTTCACTTGCATACAGAGCTTCCGGTTTGATCACCGTATTGTAGTGTCGGATCTTTGTGTGTGTGGGCATGCACTTTTTGTTGTAGATGTCGCGCGTTCTCCCATAAGCTCTCTTCAATTTCTGTAACCGACTGCAGATATATATGAATTTTTTTACGGATGGACGAGTTGGGATTCGAACCCACGCTTTCCCCATGTCAGCGACGCACAAGGTAACACGTCAGCAGTTTAGGCCACCGCAACCTTGAATCTTGAGGGTGTATCACTATCCAGGATGCTCAATAAGTGGTGGGGCTACACACACCCTGCCATCTTAAGGGCCTTGTGTAGAAGGCATGAAGAGAACAGAAGAGGTATGACCCCTCGAAGATTGAGGGATCAGAAAAGATGAGACAAGGGCCTATTACGGTGGGAAAGGGAAAGACTCCCTAGGCCTCGGATACCCTAATACCGTCGGGGTCGGAAAAGAACAAGAGTTGACCAAGCGAGGTCGACAGAAAAGAATACTGAGATGAGCCCGGCACATGTAAGTGAAAGCAATGCCGGACTCAGCTGGGGTCCCATGGTCGCCAACCCACGTCCCACTAGATGTGAGCCCCTGGGATGACCTGTGTATTTAATGTTGTGTGCATATGTAATTCAGATGAGGATTGGGCAGGAGGCGGCTGGGGTCATAAATTAGGAATCATATCGGCATTTGGCTAGAGTGGACATTGGAAACCACGAAAAATGACTTCCATTATGATTTAGATGGAAATCAAACCTACCTCTTCTCAGTTTTGCCTCAAAACGCGGATTCGATTACCAGCTGTTTCATGAAGTACAATTTTGATCTGAGGGCTGAAACGGGGTACGTTCAGCCTCGCGAGGTTTTAAGTGGATTAGACTGTATATGCCGGGTAAATAAGTTGTCTCTATTGATATTAGCTGATATAAGGTAGCCTATTTATTTATCGAATGGCTTTTAGTGCCGGGAGTGTCCGAGGACATGTTCGGCTCGCCAGTGACAGTAGCTGATTCAAACGGACACACATGGGGTGATCTACAAGTTCCGTTCAAATTCAAGTAGTTCCAACTTTCACTACCAGATGTCACTAAAACCTAGTGGTGAACGTTGGAACTTTGATAGAGCATTTCAACCGAATCTAACCTAGAAATGTAGCTTCAGGCAAGTTTAGTTACTGGAAGGATCTTTCACATGCCATAAATCTAAGACATGGGACCGCCCGCGCCGGCTTTACTTCCCCTCCGAACGAAGTCAGTACTCGCGAGCTGTTTCACGACTGTTTTCGTGACATTGCGCATAAACCACAATCATATCGTATTTTTAGCCTATTCTCATTTTATGAAAAAAAATAGGCTTATGAGATCACCTTTTGTCCGTGTGTCTGTGTGTGTGTGTGTGCGCGCGCGCGTGTGTGTGTGTGTGTGTGTGTGATTTTGTGTGTGAGTGTGTCCCTAATAAATTCTAAACAGCTGTAGCGATTTCAATGAAACTCGGTAAGATCATAGCACCATTCAGGCCGACTCCAACCGTGCCCTTCAAATTGTATTGTGTCTCACCAATCCAACATGGCGGCTGTGCGAAATATTTCACCAGCATTCAGTATCTCCGAAACTATTACCGATATCACCCTGAATTTTTCACGGTGATAAAGGGAACTACTAGAAGATCACCCATGTGACTTTCAAAAAACCTCGTATTTACAAAACCAACATGGCGGCCGAACGAAGCTGAGACCTTTAAATAGACTTTTCTCGCGATTTAACCATCCCAACGTAATGAAACATGGTACATCAAATGTTTATACAGATTGTAATGCACTGTCATCTAATTTAGTTTAATTGTTTACATAACCTCAAAATGGCGGCTGTGCGAAATATTTCACTGGCATTCATTATCTCCGAAACTATTTATGATATCACCCCTAAATTTTGTACGGTGTTAAGATTATCTATGTAACTTTCAAAAACCTGTAAAGTACAAAACGAACATGGTGGCGAAGCGAAGTTGAAATATTTTAATAGACTTTTCTCGTGATTTAACCATCTGAGAGCAGTGAAATGTGGTACAGTAAATGATTATACATATTGTAATGCACTGGCATCTAATTTAGTTCAATTGTTTACATAACCTCAAGATGGCGGCTGTGCGAAATTTTAAAATTAAGTTTTTATTTCTTGTGGCGTAAACATGTGATCGAAGTGAAAGTTTCAATAATGAAGCTACGCAATAATTTTCCTTTAACGGTACATAACTCTATGGCCTATACATATAACAATCCAAAATGCCGAGCATCCGAAATATTTTGACCGTTCTCAATATCTACGAATCATTTACAGAAATCAAACTGAATTTTTTTGTTCATAGAGGCTATGAACCTAAGTTCACCTATATGACTTTCAGTAACCTGGTGAGCACAAATCCAACATGGCGGCGACGCGAACTATAAATATTTAAATTGACATTTCTCGTGATTTAACCATCCGAGTGCAGTGAAACTTTGCACGTTAAATGCTTATACAAATGTTAATCCATTGGCATCTAATTTATTTCTATTGTTTTCATAACCACAAGATGACAGCTGTGCGAAATTCTAAAATCTCGTTTTTACTTCTTGTGTTCTAATCATGCGATTGAAGTCTGAATACCACACGTACACAATAATCTTCATGTTATAGTACTTTAATAACAAGAAGTTCAGTGACGAACTAAAGAGCCTACTTTTCTTAAAAACTTAAGATTCATGCCAATGATTAATCTATATGGATCTATCTAGAATAATTACGAAATTAAGTTGGTAATAACGAAATTTCTAATTAGTTCGAAATACTGTATACCTGGCATAATGTAGCCTAATAGAGAACTACAGTTGGCAGCCGTGGTGACTGAATATATTCTTAGTTCCATCTCTTAAGGTACAGAATACAAAATTTGGTTGAAGTCCAATGGTTAGCATGGACGTCACATGCAGTTAAACATTGGATCTAACAGCGCGCGTAAAATCTTGTTGGCAACAATGACATACATGTATTGGACAGAAATAATCTGAAATAATATGATCTATTGTTGTGTCAATTTTGAATGGAATCCATTAGTTAGTATAGAAGTTACATGCATTTTAAAATTGAACTTATCAGCAGGCTTAGAATCATGTTGGCAGCACTGACGTATATAAGTTACTCCTAATTAATCTAGAATGCCAGGTACTTTACGTGTGCAAAGTTTAGAGCTATTGGCTTGCATACTTTCTCATATTTTGATATTAGGGTAACAAAAATAGAGACGGTATTTATTAACAGTTGGCAGCCCTGGTTACTCTTAAGATTTGGCATAGTCATATCTGTTATGGTACACATAGCACACACGAAATTTGGTTGAAATCCAAATGATAGTATAGAAGTTACATGTATTTAAATTTGGATCCCTCAGCAGGCTTAGAATCAATGTTGGTAGCACTGACGTATATAAGTTACTCCAAATTAATATAGAATGTCAGGTACTATACGTGTGCTTAGTTTAAAGCTGTCGGCTTGCATACTTTCGGATATATGGGTATTTGGAAAAAAAAATTGAGAGCATTTATTAACATTTATTTATTAGCCCTGGTGGCTTTTAAGAATACGCCCAGTCATATCTGTATATGTACACATAGCACATACGAAATTTGGTTGAAATCCAATTCATAGTATAGAAGTTATATGCATTTAAAATTTGGACCTATCAGCAGGCCTATAATCATTTTGGCAACACTGCCATGTATGGCCTCCTGGAATTTAAACTGCAATATTATTATCTATACGTGAGCCAATTTTGAAATAGCTCTCATTCATACATTCCATTATATCCAACACGGAGCTCAAATTTGAATTGCAATTTTTCAGCAGTTGGTAGCACTGACATCATTTTCAAATATGGTAGTGAGATATTCAGGTATAGATCTTTACTCCTACCAAATTTTGTTTCAATTGCTGCAGCCGTTTAGGAGTTGATAGGGGGACACACACATACAGCCAGACAGACAGACAGACAGAAGGACAGACAAGACAGAAGGACAGACAGACAGACACACATTTGCCCGATCTCATAAGTCTACTTTTTCCTCATTTTTGCAAAATGTGTAAAGTAGGCTAAAAATCCAACCTGGTGACCATCTGAAATATTTAGAAGGTTCTCAATATCTACGAATCCATCACAACAATCAAACTGAAATGTTGTATGTTGATAGAGGCAATTAACTTGAGTAGGACATATGAAACATTGGCTGTACAGTTCTTCACGGAAATACTTGTTCTCTATTCCAATATAGTTGCCTCCTGCCTCCATCTCCCTTTGCCATTTCTTGCAATACTAAATTCGGTTAACTATCGGCCACCCTTGTCTGAACACGATACTAGGTTGAAGCAATGTGTTGACGCTGAGCACGCGTCCGATAGCAAACATATTAGCAAATTTCCCCCCTCGCCCCGACCCCTAACATCCCGAAGGTGGCCCGAACTGACATTCGAACCTAGTCTTCGGGTCAACAGATGAGAGGAGTGAAGAGAGGAAAGCACTGGTCTTCCATTTGCTGTTTTGATCTTATCGATATCTTTAAAAACAAAGGTGCCATAGTCGAGATTTGAACCCGGGACCAAGGCCTCTGCTGTCTCTCGCGCTAGCGTCTGAACTACCTTGACAGTCTTTGAAACGTCTCTCGCGCTAGCGTCTGAACCACCTTGACAGCCTTTGAAACGAATGGACGGAAAACACCAAGGCACAGGAACCAGTGATAGACGAATTAGCGATCAAAAACTTCTCGTGGCTCTATTGCAGATGGTAGGCAACTCACTTGCCTGTTGTGTATTCAAGTGAAACACGCTGTACATTTGGACCACGATTTAAACGTTGACCACGATGTAGGCTAAATATCGATCACGATGTAAATCTCGACCACGATATTAATGTTCGGCATGTTCGTACCTTAAGCGATCCTGTGAACGTTATATTGAACTGCTTTATCGTACCACAACTTAGATAAGCTTGTTAGTGCTGCCATCTATGTAGAGATAGAAAATATCTGCATATGAGGGTCTTTGTGTATTCCCTGAAGAGGAACAGTGCAATTTCACGTGATATGTGAATACAAGCGGAAAATCAGCTGGGATTGCTTCCCCTCAAAGAGTTTGGTGTTCTGTACAGTTCATGTTCCTTCAAGGTTTACCACGACTTCATTCAAATAGATAAAACCCTTTGCGATGAGTCGGTAGGAATATAAAGCTTTATGGACGGTGACTTCTGGAGATTGCTTGTCGTATAATGTAGACATCTACGTAACTCTGACTGATAAAAGAACGCACAGCAATAAATAAACTTTAAGGGTATGAATTTATGGGGAAGACAGAACAAAGCAATGTTATGTGGTGGCTCCAGATTTAAGTTGGGTTTATTTTAAAATCATACAACTAGAGAAAGACTTTAAGGTGGGATCTGCACACAACCTCCGAATATTATTATTATTATCTGTACGTAGTATGTTACGGGTAATATCGAAAACCACTGGCTGGATTATGATGCGGTTTTCACCATTATGCAAAGGAGATCTCGAGGAAGGTTTCTGTAGAAAATAATTTATTTATGAAGCCAAGCAGTAACAATTTCAGAGAAATAATTGAAAAACCTAGCATCCGTGCGCTTTTTAAGCTTACGCTGGGCATACCGTTAAAGGTATCTACTGTACCCATCTATGAGATTAATATGTGGCCACACTTCGGTTCCCTCAGTCACTATCGGGGTGGTACGTCCATTCCCACAATATGGCTCAAATATTTTTGGATCTGATGCAACAGGTTAACACTTCCAAAAATAAACTCAAAATCAAATCTAGAACATATTTAATATTCACTAAGGTTTTGCACAACAAATCAAAATTACAACAAAACTCAAAATATAATAATTAATACAACACTTGTTCCATTGAACAAGAAATCAAACCCTTAAATTATTAGATTTATAATTAATTTGGTTCTCTTTGAATCAATACTCAAATTTCACTTCCATATAGTCCTTTCATTTTCTACAGGTTTTATGGGCTCGCATGGCTCCATACTGTCTTTAATTACTTTACACAGTTATTTAACTTACACCACTTCTTTAACGTTGGGTATTACAAAATGTGTGTTCTACACTTAATAATAATAATAATAATAATAATATTAATTACTTTATTTTGAACACATGAATCGAATCATTCATTTATCTCTCTTAATTAGTACTGCCTTTGTCTTAAGGAGATTCGCGCTACCCTTAAGAACACAAATTTACTGAATTTAATGAATTAAACAAAGCTCCCTGCATTTGTTTAGAATCTGCATTAACTCAAGAAACAACAATTTTTCATGATCCATCACACACTACAATTTTATAACAACAATACGATAACCCTTTATTTATACACGGGATTTGAACGATATAACAGCCATTTGTAATGATTACTGGGCCACGAGTGCAACCCTCGGGCTTGCTCATTTAAAAGTTCCAATCTGCACTTCTATTGATGTGTTTATATTACACGACCTTGTTCAAGGCGGTTAATGGGTCGCCAAGCCTCTTGAATGGCCGGAATGATTTATTACTCTCGGCCGTCTGCCTGCATGTCTGTCTGAAAGTCCTTCCCAAGACCGGCTAGTTAGATTCTTTCACTCACATAATATATTGCACCAAAATCTTTATTATTTAAACACTGGTTTTTACTGTATTGTGGCTCTCAAATAGCCAATATTATTTCACAGGTGTGACGATTAATAAAGTAGCCTCAATATTGCTTGATATGAGATGGGATCATTAACACAACTTAAGCTTAACAGCTTAACAATGTGTATTTCCTAGGGCCTTACCCATGTTCAGAATACACAACGATACGGGACCCTCTGTTCTATGAGTTTTTGCGTCGTCAGAACGGAACATGTCGGTATCTACGCGCTAACACTCTCCATCCACGAGCGGGACACAACCACTTGGCCTCGTCATTACAATACACAATTCAATTCGATCAATCAATCTCCAGATCCAAACAATTCCGCTCTTTATTAATGTTCCTGGACTTAAATTATACAATCTACTGGTTCTATCTATCTTTGTATTTGCTCATAGCGTATCTCACAATTATTTCTATAAAGATTTTCGTGACTTATTTATTTTTCTCAGCCGTCTTTGCTATCAGAATACATTCACTAAAACATGACCCTTTCATGATTATTACCATTATTTCAATTCATTTACATGAACACTACCGTTCAACTCATCACACACTTATATGAGATATTCTTACTCTCACATTATTCACTTGGAATATGACCAATATTTCTTTCAATATTATATTTCTATGGGCTGTCGTTCAAAATCCGTTGTCTTTCATTTCATATCTTATTTAAAAATCAATTCTCTGTTTCTACATGTGTGATCTTTCTTTCATTTAAGGATGCGCGAACCTCTTTCCAAAATAATTATAATGGCATATTGTACTCACTTTTTGTCCGGCGGCTCTCTGAAACTGATGACTGGAAACTTACTAGCCCACATATTTCACTTAACCCTTCTTTAAACATTTTACACAAATTTATATCACTTATTACCTCTTTTGAAAGGCTTTCTAACTTGATTAATACACTGTAACACTTGAACAAAATCTTAATTCTACACACAAAAAATAATTACACTCAAGCCTATTAATTTGCTTGTTTACACTCGTGATTATTTTCACTTCACACGTTTTATTATCATAAAACCTTCTCTTAGAACGCAGGGGCTAGTGCCTTCTTGCTCTGGCCTCTGAAGTTACTGAAAGTCTCGATACTGCTACCGTATCTTCACCCTTCGACTAAGACAGTTTATTCTGATTCCCTGCTTGTAGTTATCGGCTCTGACGCTATAATGCTTGGCACGATATTGTCTTAAATGCGGCTAATAGTCTATGCTTTGCCGATTTCTTCCTCAATTCACGATTTCTAGAATCGCAGTTTAGGTTTTAACTAACGCTCTGATTTTATAAATGTCTCCACTCGAATTCACGTTCAATACTGTCTACTATAGTACTGTGTTAGTGCTAACTTTCTTGACGATTTAAAGCCTTACTCTTATTTCAAATGCTTCTAATTCGTACTGAACCCACGTGGATTGGTTCAAGTGTCGAATCCATACCTTTATATGTAAGAAAGAGAAGAAAGAATGCAGTCTTTAGAAGGGATTTTTAAAGAATTTTAAAGGGTTAATAAGAAGTTGGGCTGTTACAAGGTGACACAAACGCGAGTGACCGCCAATCACGTGAGCATGAGATCACGGCTGACGCGGCGTTAAGAGGCTAGTGCATGATTATTAATAGAGCTGGTACTTTTCCGCCTTGAAAGACAGAGAAGAAGTTACGGAAAAATATCTTACTCAGCGATAAATTGCCAACGTCGCAATGACGCAAGAAGAGAAATAATTAAAATTAAGCCATTTGCAAGCATTTAATTAATAAAAGGAATCCGTCACTGTTGATAATCCTGGGAAAGAGCTTTTTTTGTGTGTGGAAAAAGTTAATAATAATTGCACAGGAAAGAAGTGCATATGCAGCATGACGTCGATAGTTATTCCCCGAGCCCGAAGCTGACAGAGAGGTAAAACAAAACTCCAATACCGACGCATCTCAGGAGCCCATTTATTTAATATCTTGCGATTGTATGATCGATTTTCGTGATTAAAGAAACCCTTTTTACATTTAAAACGAGAGCTTTTTGGAGACATATTTTTCAAAATTATACGACGATTATTTTAGAAGTTAGTGTTGGAAAAGAAACAAATCTGATCTTTTTGTGGCAGATTTGAATATAAACCCTGGACATACCAGGAAGAGTATGCAGTATTCATCAGGCCGAGAGAGGTCGTGTTACTCTGTTTTGCAGACGAGCACCCCGTATGGGAGTCGCCGTTTAAGTATCGTCAACAGTATCGCCGTGAGAATAAGCATCAGAAACCTTGTTATAGGAAACATAGTATCAAGCTTCAGACATTATAAATTTTTACAAGTACAGTCAAAGTTTAGGCTGCGGACTAAAGTAATTACCGGCGATAGGTACTCGAACCTAAACAGCTTCAGTAAAAGTATCAACATCATAGGATTTCGAAGTACCCAAGAACAGTGAACTATAAAATTCTATCTCTGCGTTAAATAACCAGCTCAGGGTAAAACGTGATTGTAACGTCTAGTATTCCTGAATTGAGGAGACTAGAGCGGGGTGCGATTGAATTTAGGAATCGAGATTCCAGGCATTGTCTATGTTTAGGCAAATAAACAGTAAGGCATTGGAATTATTCAAATAGTTAAAGAACCGCAGCAACAGGAAGTATAATCCACGTGTGGATTATCTGAAAAATAAATCAATAGGTCGCCGTTATTCTAGTTCGAGCGATCCTAGGTGCAAAACGTCAGTGACAGACTTATGTTAAACGAACAATTTAGCATCAAGCCAGATACGATATCGTGCATTAAAATCATTAAGCCGATAGTCAAAAACCCTGAATAAGAGAATCAACCGTTCCAGTGAGGGTAGTTCGATCGAGACTTTCAACCATCCCATAGGATTAGGAAGCCGACGTAAATGAAGTGCAAACCCCTGGAAACGGGAAAGGATAAGGAAATCACGTGTGTTAATGGCAAAGTAACAAATGCCAGAGTGATAAAATTTTATGTAATTCGAGTTTAGTGATATTTTTAGTGTAATTTTTTTTGTGAATTTGTGTCTGTTTTTTTAGTGAAAATGAATCCGAAAATGGTATTCTTTAGATTAAATGTTATCAGTGTATATGTTTTATGTGATGTTGAAAAGGTGTTACCAAGTGTAAATATGATCATGAATATGGCTTAAGAATCAGTAAGTGGTGAAATGTTTCATCGTTGGAAAACTCGGTCTCTGACCGGAAAATCATTTGAGTACTAATTTCAGTATTATGTGTTTTGGGAAGATCGCGTAAAATCCTCAGAGGTTGAAGTAGGGATGTGTGAAAACATGTGAAATATAGGTTGCACGATCTGAACGATTAATTTGATTGAAATATAAGTAATTTGAGAGATTTAATTAATCCCGTGTGGAAAATATTCAGTGGAATATCAGTGTAATGGCAAAATATATAATTATTGTGAAGCAAGCATAATAAGAATAATAATAATAATAATAATAATAATAATAATAATAATAATAATAATAATAATAATAATAATTAAATAAATTAATTATGTGATGAATTTTATATTGAATAGGTTGTAGCTGCGAAAAGCTCCTTGAATGAATTGTTAATATGTTGAGGAACCAGAAATGTTCTTAATGTTAAATCTAGTTATTGTTGATGGAGGCTAAGGCTGATTACATTATTTTTGAGACGAAGATCAAAATATGATTTGATGTATTTTCTTTTTTTTTTCTTTGAAAGGCAATTTGGCTGGTTGATGTAATGAGCACCATGTCGCGCATTTGCCGTAAATTTGGTCACGCTAGGAACGCGTTGAAATGCTCGGTAATATAATTGTGAGGGACAGGTAGTCGCGGTAATGAGTTATTTTGTTTTATTGGTAAGAGCTGGTTGAGTGCAAAGACCTTCCTTAAGTCGCGAATATGATGTGGTTGTATGCAATACAGGAAAAGGGTGCAAATTATGTGAATTGTGAGCGCCGGTTGAGTATAGATACCTTCCCTAAGCCGCTAATGTTGTAAGTCCTCAAAGTTGGGATATGGTTCCTGAGGCAGTTTTAAAGGAATGAACTCAGATTCTTCCGCGTCGAAGCCCCTTATATATTTGTTGTATCATTGATCCTCTTACCCACTAATGATGACACTTCATAATTATACTTTACCGAAGCTAAAATAATAGGTCTGTAGAACCTAATAATGTATTGTTGTTGATTTGTATTTTAAGCCTTGTCTTTCAAAGAAACGCATTAAAGCAGCTGGTAGCAAGTGCTGTGTAGCCCGTCTCGAGGGTGAGACCGTGGTACCCCCTACTTCCAAGGCCATAAATTAGCCGAGTGCTGTAACACTCTTAAAACTCTTTTATAGAGAAAGGTCAGGGACAAGTTGTCTGGTTCACGTTACACGGATGTGTTTAAGATTGTTTTAACGACCCAGTATTTGAACTGAGGTCCTTTTACGTTCATTATTATCGCTTGCAGAGTTCAGATCGTTGCTTCCTTAAGATATAATTGTCTTTGCAGACAACATAATAAAATCCCCTACTTCATTATTAAAAGATCTAGTTGATTCACGAGTTATGATGAAAATATTGAGATATGGGAGTTATCTTAAGTTGACTTTGTCAGTAGTTTTCTATAACTCGGGGATGCTCAAGTTTTTCCCAAGCACGGTAGCGAGTTGGTAGCTTGAGAAGAGAGATGGTATCAAAATGAACATTGTGGGAGCCCAAAATAATTAATAAGTAGCCATACTATAATAATGTAATTAAAGCATGATAAACTCATGTAAAAACTAAAATGGTGTGTTTATTGGTTAAAACAATGCATGTAAAGCTTTACCGAGCCATTTGGAGCTCGTTTTTAAGGAATTAGGATTGGTGTTATATGGGAGTGAAACTCAGATGAAGTTTTTGTTTGGTTTTTGGAGAACCATTAAATATTTTGTGAATCATTATTTTGAATTCCTTGTTCATCTTTGGAACAGGTGTGAAGTGTAGTGTCAGTGTTTTTATGTTTATTTTTGTAGCGCCATATTTTGAATAATTAAATGTTTTGATAGTAGGATTTTGATTTTGTTTATTTTTGGAAGTGTATCCTATGCTTAATCCAAAGTGTGTAAGTCACAGAGTGGGAGAACATACCATGAACCCCGATACTCCCGATTGAGCATAGCTGGCGAACTGTGATTTGCATATTTCATTGTTGAAATGGGCACAGTACTTCACTTTTCCGAACTATCGTACCTATTATTTCTGACCCCCTAAACACAGGCGAGTTCAGATTACTAATTCGGCGTTATGATCTGTTTCGGTCTCGAATGTACTTATCGACTGTTGTACAGCTTCTGTGCTCCCAAATTCGTATGACACTGGTGAGATATTCAATGAATTTAGATGTTATCACAACGTACAAATTTTACTTAAGTCTTGCTGCCTTATTATTCGCCGTCAAAGTATGGTAACCCGGTCGGTTCCATGAAATAATTCAAGTATTGACGCGGTATGACCCTTATGTAGCGTCTCTCCTCGGAGACTGCTTGCGATACAGCATAACCCTTACAAGGTTAACTGAAGTCTGTATAACGATGATACGTCGTTCCTCCAGAGAGAAACTCTCAAGACTGTATAATTTCTGCTTGCCGGTCTGGCTATTTATTCATTTCTGAAATAATTAGGGTGGGGTCCATTCTTATGCAAGCTACTTTCCAAACTAGGTGTCGTACGACCATGAAAAAATTATCCGTAGACTCCTCATGGCTTCAACGTTCCAAAAATATCTGAGGTTCCAAAAACCGATCACAGGTTTAATTAATATTAAGTTCCAGGTAATTTTATCTTGTGTGGGCGAGATCAACTCTCCTCAATTCCCCCACCAGGGTCTTATGCCCATCTTCAATGTTGTCATGCTGAGTTAGCATTCTTTTCCTGTGATATTATTAAAATATTTTATATCTCTAAAAATTCTAATTCCCAGGATCATATTTACTGGCAAGCTTAAAAGTTTATAATTTTGCGTGAATCCGGAATTTGCCTTGATTGCACAATATTACTGGCCCCTCCTACTGCCAGCATCGCAAGTTTTCTGCTGAGTCAATATGATTTCTCCGGGTACTCCGGTTCAGTATCAGGAATCTTCCTATGCAATATTGCATGATCTCAAGTCACGAGACTATGATTAAAGCCCTGCGCGGATGCGGATATCCGCGGATAAACCCGCGTATATCCGCAACATTTTTCGCCATGTGGATATAGTTTGCATGACTGCGCGGATAGCGGATACGCTGCAGATAATGTTTGGGGTAAATTTGCGGATAGCTTTTAGAATACAATGTGGAACTTACGATAATATTATATATTTGATATGCCAATCTACAACTGCATGCTTAAAAGAGGAATAATCCTATAGCCTATTGCGTACGAAATATCAGACACGATTTGCACTTATACACGAGAAGATTATTTTACTCACATGCTTTCAACTACATTTTAAAGTAGGCTATCATGTTTGTAGGTTTTTCTTTCCTAGTAGATGGTCTCATCAATCTCATCAATTCTCACTGCCATTATTACTATACGTACGAGATAATGCTGTCAATATGCGTGTTAGTTCATCGTGGTGACATCATTAACATTCCTCAAATCAGCTACCAACTTGGCAATGAAACACGTGGCCTGTGATATTGCAACGGAGGGAGTTATGAGATGACATCAACTACGCGAACATGGATGGGTCAACAGGCAGGGAGGTGATGACTGACGTGGAACTTCCGGCCCAAATGTGAATCTCTTTCTCCAAGCGCAAAGAGAAGTTCACTTAGTGAGTGTTACCGCGACTGAGAGTATGAACATAATTTCATCAACATGGATAAAATATGTATTAAAATTAAACAAGGTGAATATTCAATAGTGCGCGAAACAAAGCTCAAGTCAACGATATGGCAGACATTTGGTTACGTTTTCAATGGAAACGAAAAGGTGAACGATATAGTAATGTGTTTCACCTGCAAAAAAGTGTATTCATACTCAGGACACAAATCAGGCACATCTAACTTACTGCAGCACAAGTGCGATAGTAGCCAAAAGAGTATAGCCAGTTTTTTGTCTAAAGCGGAGGTCAAGAAGCCAGAAGTGCCATCCAACTTGAAGTCCCTTCCAATGAAGCAAATTATCAGGTTCGTGACCAAGGACGTGGTGCCGTTTCAAGCTACATCTGCACAGGGTTTCACTGAACTTGCTCATTTCCTCATCGATGTGGGAGCGAAGTATGGGACAGTGAGTGCTAAATAATTATTGCCTCACCCCACTACTGTATCAAGGCACGTGAGTGAAACAGCCACAGCCTCCGAGGAAGCGTATCAGAGAAGATCAGGGGTGTTTTCAGTGATATTGGAGGTGGAATAACTTAAGATTTGTGGAGTGATTCATATAGCAAAATTAATTACATGGGTGTGACTGTGCATTACGTTGTTAATGGGAAGCTTGAAGAACGTGTACTGTGCACAAGAGAGTTGGAACCGGATATTAAGAAAACTGGAGAACATATTAAACTTGTGCTCGTCAAGATTTTACGATCATTTGATTTATTCGATTCCATTGACAATGTCGTGTTTGTGACAGACAGGGGTTCGAATGCTGTTGCAGCACTTCGTCAGTATAAGAGAATTTCGTGCTCGGCGCATATCCTAAATACAGTGCTGGATCATACTACGCGGAGCAATGAAGTGGATCAAGGACAAATGAGTGAAGTACAGGGATTAATAAGTTCATGTCGAGCACTCACGACATTTTTTAAACGGTCGGGTTTGCAAAATCGTTTAGGAAAGTCATTGAAGGGTGATGTGGACACACGTTGGAACAGTAAACTTAAAATGTTTGACAGAATTAATTCTCAGTGGGATAAAATTCTTGAAGTTTTAACAGAAAAAAATCAAGAGAAGTTAATCGATTGTATTGACAAGAAAATGCTGGAAGATATCATTCAGTTCTTTATACCTTTCAAAAATGCAACCGACCAACTGGAAGCTATTAAAGTGCCGACCCTTCACATGACCACATTGTGGAAACAAAAGTTATTGTCATCTTTGGAAAAGAAAATGGGCTATTCAGACTTCATTGGGTATTTAAAGGAAAAGGCAAAGCCGCTACTGACCAACAAATGGGAGATAACAGCAACACATAAGCTTGCTACTTATTTACGTCCTCAATATAAAAACTTGAAATTTCTGGATGAAGCCGACAGGCATGAAGTACAGTCTGAAGCTAGAAATTTCATTACTTCCAGAAAAATGCAACACCAAGATAAAGAAGAGACCTATGCAGAACCTCCACAAAAAAAAAGAAAACAAGATGTTCAGTAAAGAACATATAGCCTACTTTCTCCTAAATGCATGGGTATTGTTATAACTCTTTGTCCTTTTCAAGGAGTATGATTGAATGTTGGTTGTAGGAGCTTGTTGAAATACAACGTGCTATAGGGATATTAAACATGAATATGAGGTGCCCTTTGCTAGTGCTACCTCTGTACCAAATTTCGTTCAATTCGGTTTCACCGTGTTTGAATTGATAGGGGGAATCGATTTGCTCACATACTTGGCCACCATCTGCAAACTATTGGGCTGATGTTCTTGCAGTTTGGTCAGAATATGTTTCCCACATAAAGATATGGTGTTGCAAAATTAGGTAGAGACTAGATTATTAGGTTGGTCGTAATTACATTTTAGCTTTTAACATTTGGGTGGCCGCGATTACGTTTCCATCAAGATAGCGGTGATATAAAACATGACACTGAGGTGCCCTTTGCTAGTGCTACCTCTGTACCAAATTTCGTTCATTCGGTTCCACGGTGTTCGAAATAATAGGGGGAATCAATTTTGACATAAAGATGGCCACCATCCGCAAACTATTTGGCTAATGACCTATTAGATTGGTCAAAGGATGCTCCCTCCATAAAGGTATGTTGTTGCAAAGTTTGGTAGAGTTCGGATGGTTATGTTAGTCGTAATTTGATTTAAGCTTTAAACATTCGTGTGGCCGCCATTACGTTTCTGTCAATATGGTGGCGATATTAATCATGACACTGAGAAGCTCTTTGCTCGTGCTATCTCTGTACCTAATTTCGTTCCATTCGATTTCAGCGTGTTTGAATTAATAGGGGGAATCAATTCTGACACAAACATGGCCGCCATCCGCAAACTATTAGGCGAATGACCTATTAGATTGGTCAAAGGATGCTCCCTCCCTAAAGGTATGTAGTTGCAAAATTTGGTAGAGATCGGATCATTAGGTTAATCGTAATTTGATTTAAGCTTTGAACATTCGTGTGGCCGCCATTACGTTTCAGTCAAGATGGCGGCGATATAAAACATGACACTGAGGTGCCCTTTGCTAGTACTACCTCAGTACCAAATTTCGTTCCATTCGGTTCCACCGTGTACAATACCCAAGGGGTATGCACCCCTTAGAGATCATCCCCCCCATCATCTGTCTAAATCTCATAAAAGGCAACCCTTTAAAAGCCTACCCAATATCCATCAATACTATAAGGGCAGCTGGCTACTCCATAAAGCAGCTCAACCCTTGCGTAATTATGACACACAGCGACATACTACAAACTGGTTCAACTATGCCACAACGCGCTGACAGAACAGAGGCTAAAGGTATAAAAGGTGCCTTAAGTGGGTCACGAGAATCTCTCCATCACCAGTGCTTCGACGAGACAGCCGGAGGCTAACGACAGTGTCAACCGAGGTGAGTCAGTCAGTCAGTGTTCAGAATCCTACTTTTGTAACCTAACACCCACAGTTTGTACTCACATTATAACATCACAAGATCCCTTAAAAGGGACTAACAGTTACTCATTGCTGACCAATAAACACTTGGTCAGTCTCTTACACTTGCATTACTGATCTACACTCTTCTTCACGTCCCCACGTCCTTCCTTACTCCCGTCACAGTCGGACGTGACACACCGTAGTAATAACGCCAACTCAGACGTCCTTGTATTCCTCACAGCGGCTCGCGTGCTCAAGTGAAGTGCGTGCCGAACCGCTGACACTAGCAAGGTGATTATATAATAAGTAGCCGGCTGGGCGACTAGTACATCGACCCGCGTGCTAAGGCTACATCCCTTAAACCACATTTACAGTCTTTATAGGAGCGCCCCCTAGTTCCTAGCACACCACAACACACTACACTGGTCAGCTTGCCCTGTCAAGGGGAGCTACCCTTATTTAGGCACAAACTCATAAATTAGTACAGCAACTCTCCCTTTTAGATCCACCCCCAAATAAGGGATCTAAAACACTGGTGGAGGCGGGGTACTACGCATAGAGAAAAGGGACTCAATCAACGAGCCCTCGTAGTTAAAACGACCCCTTCCGTACCGCAAAAAAGCCAAGCAAATAGTGAGAAAATTTTTCCCCCAGACAAAAAGCACCATTTTTTTTTTGAGTGCTCCAAACTAGCTACACAGGGGAAATTCTTAATAAACCAACCCCCTAACCCCATACAGAATCAAAGAAATATAAGAATACACTGTCAAACACGTACAGACTTTTTTTTATTCTTATTGTAGGCCCATACACTGCAGTCAGAATGGCACCTCATGCAGAGATTGCAAGCCATAGAGGCAATAGGGGTACGCCAATATTATTAACATTATTGTTCAGATGCCAAGGGCACATACAAGGCCGGCAAACACAAATACGGGCACTCCAAACAAAAATCGGGGCAATACAGGGCAAACAGCCATACACCCCGTCAGAGGGTAGGACAGCGCGATTAAGATGCGCACATACACTCTTGAATCACATACATGAACACCTCAATAGGTTCCATATACAAAGAAACAGAATATACCGACAATTAATCACCACACATGGTCCCGTAATAGATAATGCAACCCTCGAGAGAATGAGGGTGCACTACACAAGTTTACACGCCCAATACAGGGAGCTAATTCGCGTCCAAGCGCTTCTCCAACTAGCGGCCACAAAACAATACAGAGCACAGAAACATTAATACATTAATACAGTAATTTGCAAGCAGGCCATGAGCCTCAATAAGGCAGTACACCCAAATTTGGGACAAATACCGTGAGCTACAAGCCAATAAGGCCATTTTTGAGTTCACGGTAGGGCCATCAGCCCACCCGAGAGAGGACATAAGCGTAGATACGTTGACTCGACAATTTGCGAGGATGTCCCTCTCGCCACGTACTGCCACAGAATGGAAGGAGTTCACCGTGGCCACAGTCAAGAAGACGGCCAGGTTAGGCTCCAACTTACTACAAAATAAACCTAACACAAACACACGTCCTTCAGCCCCGGATCGGGAGGCGATTTTGCCAAACCGAGGGGCAGAGCCTAGAACAATCCCCTCGGAACAAAAGGACGAGAGGGAATCGAAGCTAGGGCCATTAAATACACATGATATAACAGAGGGACAACGGGACGTAACCACGTCATGGGCAGACGACATAGAGCCCGCCCTACAGTATATAAAGCCTACATACACGTACACAGATAGGCTAACACATTGGCAGGAGTCGGCCGTGGCCACAGGCCGAAAAACGGTCAGACTACACGCCACCACATTGCTAGGCCGGACACAAGCCATTAAGCGACCTTTACCGCCAGTTCAAAGGGCAAATTTGCCAGAACAAAGGCGAACACCGGTATTAGGCCCTCAGGGTGCACGATATACGCACGAACATTTTGACCGGGCATTACCACACAGTACACGGGGATTAGGAAAGGTGTTCTCACCTACCCCACAAAACCACGCAGTCAAATATATCCACACTCCCGTAAAACCTACTAGGGCAGCGTCAAGCACAATTAGGCCCTCGAATACAGGTACATTTAAACCTATAGACACGCGCTACGGTGGAAGGAGGCCTAAGCTTACTTTGCTAGAAATTCCGCCGGAAGGTAGCAAAGGAACACCCCAGTGGATTTCACAGGCCTATAATCTAATAACAGGGCAAAACCCTTCACCTTTCTGAGCACTGAAGCTCGAAAGAGGATAACGACTTCCACTAGGGCCACAGAAATAAACTAACATCGCTAACACCAACATTATAGGCCACATAAATTCTTTCACACGGGGGCGATAAGAAAATGGTCCAACAAGTACATAATAAACATGAAATCGCATATTTTTCTTTCTTATTTTATGTATATACAGTGCAATATAGCCAAAGTAGAAGGAACAATTCTAAATCCTTCTTGTTTTTTTTTTCGGAACCATGGCATTTTTCTCTCAGGCCATCAATGGTTATTGGGCGAAGTGATTAACGCCATAACGTAAAGTCTCTAATATGCTAAGCCAAGTGGAAGCCAAACAGGCTTCAGGCCGAAAAAGAGATATTTTGAACACAACTTAAGCATAAAATCACAGCATAAAGCTTAAGTGAGTCTTTCTAAGTAGAAATGACTAAACGTTCTATGTTAGGGTTCCACAGTTTGATAGATTCTCCTGTTGCGGGCGAAAGCCGTAAGTGTGGCAAGAATTAAGAATCTCAAACTAGTTTCAAAAAAAAAAATTTTGGGAGGTGTGCTTTAACCAACTAAAAAGCCCAATTGCACACCGGGATGAGACACTGTCATTTTGGTGAGTTACAATTACTTTGATAGGCAGGTTTGACTCCCACAGTGCACTGGCTTTGCTCGTGACGTGGATACAAGGGTATCAGTTACGTCTGGCAATGGCCTTCCTAAGGTGTACTAGACAGTGTCGGTAGATTCCCCTGAGACGTAACCAGATTACGGTAGTACTCACGTTACCAAATTGGTAAATACTACACTCAGGTCCCAATCACCATTTTTTTTTCAAAAACATAGTGCTCACGACATAATTTTTAGAGACTAACGCCACCTACTATTATTTTCTTTCAATGTGCTCTCTTAATGCAGAGCGGGGCATAAATAATTTTTTTTGTTTCACACATTTAGCCCAAGAAAGAAAAATGGCCAAATAAACTATATATATATTTTATACATAGGTATACATAACACAACACTCGGGGACACAAGTGTAGGCAATGGAAGGTTCTTTTGCAGACGGCCAATGCATATGAGATTTCCGAAGTGAAATGCCATGGCCTGTGGTTTGGATTCCAAGTAGAACGGAAATCCCGTGGCACACGATCTCTAGAAATGGTCACGTTAAACCACAAAATTCCCCTCTTGCCTTTTTATAATGCGAAGAGCACTAACAGAAAAGCAGGCTGATTAAGAACACATGTTCGGATACACAGCGTTATCGAAACAAGTAAACAAGCGACCGCGCAAGACATTGCAACCCGACACCCTCATACTCAGCATTAAAGCAGACGTCAGTGATAAACTGCGAGCCTTACAGACGACAGTTCCCAAAGCACACTGCACGGAATCATTCATAGCCAACCTAAGAACCCTATATCTTCAAAATTTACACTACGAGGAGAGGGCAAAAATAAGCAAACTCCTCGCAGGAAGGTATACTAGGGGTTGCGCACAGAAAAACACACAGCCCATTTGCCATAAGGTAGGCGGCACAGAAATGGCCACCAAATCTTTACAGACAACCGGCTTCGAACCCATGTCCACACACAAAAACCTCGTACCGAAAACTAACTAAACAACGGTATTTTCGGTACGAGAAACACAAACAAAATACAGGCAGAATGCCCGCAGAACATGAACAACGCAGACATATAACACAGAGAATTACATAGAACACGGGTTCGAACCCCAGAGAAAATTGCACGCCAGGGAAAAACAAGCAGACGGCCTTCCAATCACACCAAAATTGGCCCATATAACGGCTTAGACAGATAATACTACATTCCTGCGGCCAAATGACAGGCATAAAATTCCAGAAATACACTTGACAGGGAAAATGGACTTTCCAGACAGAGACATATAAATTTCGTAAGACAACGGTCTTACGGAATAATGGCCACACAACGGCAATAGTAGCAGGGCGGATTACCACATCGGGCCGCCAGGAATTTAACACAATGACCACACTGGCATACGTGCAGAAAAACACGCAACAGTGGTTAACCTACATAAAATCCCGGCCTGAAGTTACACACACAAACTGATGACTTGCAGACTTAGCCACTTTGCAACACTGTCGATGACAAAACGCGATTGTGTAGTGGCAGTGACCATGAATAAACAAATGCAGAACAATCATAACACTATACATTTTTCAACACTGCGAAAGCATTTATCAACAAGCAGACGTCACAGACCAAAACTTGTCGCAGGCCCAGAGTAGCACGTTCGTAAAGACGTTGGCAGGCCACGGGCGCTTCCTACCCATACACAATATACACAGTAGGACTTGGCCCTACAGCAGACCAGGCGTCCGCGTGGTGTAGCGGAGCGTAGTCACACACACACACACAAACGCGCTCACCAATCAGGGGCGAACATAGGGACTTTGAGGAAACGGGACCTCCCCTTAACAACTTCTTTTTGCGACCCTAGTCCCGAAACAAATCATTCCAGGCGACTAGGACTTAGCCCTATAACGGACCAGAGTAGGTCGTGAAGCTTCGCTATCCCAAAGCGCGGATAGAAAACCAACATGGACCAAGGGAGGATGTCAAGAGAACATGCTAACAGCGTCCCACTCTACTCCCTTCCCATAACCTTCTCAAGCCTGACATAAACAACGCAAACACATCTACACGACCATAAACAGCTACACTACACTACAAAGTATACATAAGGGTTGGTAAACTTCATGTGTTTACAGAAAGGGCATGCTACGCCCTGAGCCCCACCGCTATCACCCGAATGAGAGGAGTGCATCGGCCAACACCAACTAAGCGTAATGCACATCTCCATATGAGAGATGAGGCCATAAGTAATAAATACTAACCATTTTTTTTTAAATTTAAATCATCCCGCATGAGAGGGAAATATATTAGTATTATGCCTCAACCTACACCTATCCATACATGAGTGCAAACGCCTCATATCCAGACGCATGCATGTACATCCCATCCATTCACCAGGGGATATTGATAACAGACCGGCATGGATTTTTATTTTATTTGCAACCCCGGGAATTACCTGCCCCGTTCCACTCACTGTAGGAGCATCCCAGCACAAAAACCGGTTCCAGGCCGCCACTAACGCGGAATTCGGAAGTGCGCAACCTCCTCCTACCCTGCTTTAACCCACTCTACAGATAACTACCCCCAGATCACAATAACAGGGTACCTGACGCCACAGACCCTACTAACACCTCCATCAAGGTTAAAAAAGAGCATTATCGCTGGAGAAGCTGATATAGCACAGGTAGCCTAAAGTAGTCTACGTATGTAGAGGTTTTACCAGCCCACCACACTGGAAGTATTTTACATTTGACACTTTTTACACAGGTTACACCTATATTTAAAAAAAAAAAAAAAAAAAAAAAAAAAAAAGGGAATCTGAAACACCCTGGCTGATGATACCGGCGTTAGCCAAAGGTCAAAAGCACAACACTAGGAGCAGAGCTGGGGAAGGCGATGTGGACCCTTACCCCAGTCGGCTCATCAAATTACTGACGACTAGACCAAATAGACGAACCACGTAAGGTCAAAGCATTCGCGGCCTGGTCGGGCAAGCTCTGGAATCCTAGGTGCGCATAAACCGCCCCTGGGAGGAAGGGATGCTAAACCCACTTTGAGCCACGGTCGTCGAAGCCAAGACCTGCAGGGAGACTTTCTGAGAATGGCGGGAGAAATAGCTCACTCCGCGTCGGCCTCGGGAGCTATCCCTAGAGACGACCATATTATGACTAGACTGTTAGTTAAATTTACGTAAGTAAGACTTCCATGGCGGGAAGCAAAACTCCTGTGCGTTGGAGCATACTACGGCGGCCCATAGAGGCAAATTTATATATCAATGCGAAAATGCATACTACGGCGGCCCATAGAGGCAACTTTATATATCAATGCGAAAATGCATACTACGGCGGCCCATAGAGGCAACTTTATATATCAATGCGAAAATGCATACTACGGCGGCCCATAGAGGCAAATATCACTGCGAAAGCAGATTGCGACGGCCGATTAAGGCGGAGACAATATTATGCCATTGGACCACACTGTCCAATGCCCACATAAATGACGACGCATCGGGCAGTCAGAGTGCATTAAGAGATGGGGCATTGCGCGCCCCTCACAGGAGCCAAGTGGGCGGCTCACCTACGACTAATCGGAACGGCAAAACGAGCACGACAAGGAAGTTACAGCGGGCGGAACGGTTAGCTTAGTGGCACCGTAAGCCGCCCGCGGATAGATTAATCCTAGTAATAGACGTCGACACTAGACTTAAGGGGACGGAATCTAGCGACCCTAGAGACAACCGGTGTTTCTGGGGCTCGTGCGGGTGGTGATCTGGGGATTTAATTGCCCCAGGCGATCGTCCTAGGCCAAATTTAGTTATAGACGGTTGCATTTGACACGCAACCTAGGATTAAGCAAATTTAATGAACACTGTTGCAATTCAGCACAGCATCTTTCGGCCATAGATTAAGGCAACCCTCTCGGCTTAGATGTAGTTTTTTTTTATATATATACCATAAGTAGAATAAGTGGTATAAGAGAACGCCGTTCGGCGCCTGATGACCCACAAATCCGTCATCAGGGTAAGTCCGATAATTCATGATAAGTTATTATAATGTAGCATAGTCTTACATTTAAGACAATTTTTTTTAATACATATATTGAGGTAAAATTTCGGCGCCTGGCGGCCCAAATTCGTTGCCAGGGTAAGCCCAATACTACAACACATTAGGAAATGACGTCACGGCACCATATAGGGTAAGCCCGGCCATATATCGAGTAATAATAACCATGCCATTCTTTTCACAGGTAAAAAGGGGCTTCAGACTGTGGCAACGCTGCCACAGGAAGCGGCATATGGAATAGGGAATTTCAATGTTTTGTTAACCTCTCCATTTTTTTTTGCAGGCATTGTCACCTAGAATATGACACGTGTAATTATGATTTTGCTGCCAGATAGCAGCAACATGCTATTTAATGCCCCCTTATTGTAGTATTATACCTGTGCATACTAACCTCCATTTAACATTCATTCTCACTTACACACTCACTACATTTTTTTTTACAGCTACACGTCAATAATCTGCACAGCGGGAATGATGCCTGTGGGGCATCAAGCTTGCTGGCAGATCTACATAAAACAAAAACACTTGAAGCGTCAAAATGCGACGCAGCTTACGGCGATGAGGGCGCAACCGGCATGTGGCGGCGACCCTCATGGCCAAGTGTGCAAGCATTCACCCACAGAGGATGCTTCACAGACTAGGTATTAAGAATACACTGCAAGCGGTACGACCACTCAACCGTGCCAAGAGGTGGCCGTATAGGATCAGCCGTGATACGGCAAGCGTACGTACAAACAGGTAGCGTGCACGCGAGGATCCAAATAAAAACTAGAATTATAAGGGTTTAGCGCGCTTAAGTAGACATAAGGTCATTGTAGTTCATAATTTTAAAGAGTAAACTACATACATATTCATGCGCCCACGGGCAATTATTCCAATGGAAATTCCTAAATGTCAGCATCGCAACATAATATTTTTGTCTGTTTATCAAGTTCACGTGTACACGATGTCTATATTTTTGTTTTGTTTTGTTTCGTTTGCTAAGGTAACACGTAACCAATGTCTGTGAATTGTTTTCTTTCATTTTTCTCTCTTCTAACTTCCCCATTTGTCAGGGTGTTCCGTTTTATCCCACACCAATAAATACATTTTAAATATTTCCTTTAAATTATACCCTGGAACACCCATTTTTTTCTATTCTCTCCTATCTTCTTTATTGCGGGGAGCACTTTTTCCCCAAGATAGGGCGGACGACGCAATCATCCGTTCGGCCCTGGGTTTTTCCTCCCTGCACAACTATGTAACCATGTATAACCATGTTTTTTTTCTTTTTTATGCCGACAACGGCAATGGCGATTGTGCCTCAATAGCAATTATTTTCTTTATTCAACAATGTTAATGCACATTTCACCATGCAATGTAAAATTTATATACATATATATCTATGTACACCCCATAACCCTCCCCTCTGAACACGGGCTGACCGCACACCTACACTTCTGCACGACGACACCCGTTCCATACGACGACGCTTACGACGCCACCACCAGAAGAGACGAGGGGGATTCAAAAACTACTACGACAACATCCCAACCCCAAGTGCCCTTCCCGGTCGCGAGGACGCGACCAAATGGAGGAAGAGGCTTGTACAATACCCAAGGGGTATGCACCCCTTAGAGATCATCCCCCCCATCATCTGTCTAAATCTCATAAAAGGCAACCCTTTAAAAGCCTACCCAATATCCATCAATACTATAAGGGCAGCTGGCTACTCCATAAAGCAGCTCAACCCTTGCGTAATTATGACACACAGCGACATACTACAAACTGGTTCAACTATGCCACAACGCGCTGACAGAACAGAGGCTAAAGGTATAAAAGGTGCCTTAAGTGGGTCACGAGAATCTCTCCATCACCAGTGCTTCGACGAGACAGCCGGAGGCTAACGACAGTGTCAACCGAGGTGAGTCAGTCAGTCAGTGTTCAGAATCCTACTTTTGTAACCTAACACCCACAGTTTGTACTCACATTATAACATCACAAGATCCCTTAAAAGGGACTAACAGTTACTCATTGCTGACCAATAAACACTTGGTCAGTCTCTTACACTTGCATTACTGATCTACACTCTTCTTCACGTCCCCACGTCCTTCCTTACTCCCGTCACAGTCGGACGTGACACACCGTAGTAATAACGCCAACTCAGACGTCCTTGTATTCCTCACAGCGGCTCGCGTGCTCAAGTGAAGTGCGTGCCGAACCGCTGACACTAGCAAGGTGATTATATAATAAGTAGCCGGCTGGGCGACTAGTACATCGACCCGCGTGCTAAGGCTACATCCCTTAAACCACATTTACAGTCTTTATAGGAGCGCCCCCTAGTTCCTAGCACACCACAACACACTACACTGGTCAGCTTGCCCTGTCAAGGGGAGCTACCCTTATTTAGGCACAAACTCATAAATTAGTACAGCAACTCTCCCTTTTAGATCCACCCCCAAATAAGGGATCTAAAACAACCGTGTTCGAATTAATAGGGGGAATCAATTTTGACATAAAGATGGCCTCCATCCTCAAACTATTAGGTGAATGACCTATTAGATTGGTCAAAGGATGCTCCCTCCATAAAGGTATGTAGTTGCAAAATTTGGTAGAGATCGGATGATTAGGTTAATCGTAATTTGATTTAAGCTTTGAACATTCGTGTGGCCGCCATTACGTTTCAGTCAAGATGGCGGCGATATAAAGCATGACACTGAGGTGCCCTTTGCTAGGGCTACCTCTGTACCAAATTTCGTTCCATTCGGTTCCACCGTGTTCGATTTAATAGGGGGAATCAATTTTGACATAAATATGGCCGCCATCCGCAAACTATTACGCTGATGACCTATTGGTTTGGTCAAAGGATGCTCCCCCCATAAAGGTATGTTGTTGCAAAATTTGGTAGAGATCGGATGATTAGGTTGGTCGTAATTTGATTTAAGCTTTGAACATTTGTGTGGCCGCCATTACGTTTCCGTCAAGATGGCGGCGATATAAAACATGACACTGAGGTGCCTTTTGTTAGTACTACCTCTGTACCGAATTTCGTTCCATTCGGTTGCACCGTGTTCGAATTAATAGGGGGAATCGATTTTCACACAAAGATGGCCGCTATCCGCAAACTATTACACTGATGACCTATTGGTTTGGTCAAAAGGATGCTCCCCCCATAAAGGTATGTCGTTGCAAAATTTGGTAGAGATCGGATGATTAGGTTAGTCGTAATTTGATTTAAGCTTTGAACATTTGTGTGGCCGCCATTACGTTTCCGTCAAGATGGCGGCGATATAAAACATGACACTGAGGTGTCCTTTGCTAGTGCTACCTTTGTACCAAATTTCGTTCAATTCGCATTCACCGTGTTCGAATTGATAGGGGGGGGACAGACATTCAGAGTACACACACTCACACACACACAGACACACAGACACACACACACACAGACTCACACACACACATACACACACACAGACAGACACACTTTTTTCGCCCTGTGTTGATCTCATAAGTCTACTTTCATTTTTTGCAAAAATCGAAAGTAGGCTAAAAATGAGAGACTTTTCAGTGAATTTGAAGATATGTCAGATGATGAAAATTCAACCAATGATGTTGCAAAGGATGAAATTTCTAAGTACAGTAGAAAGAAGGTCACAGATACCGTATGCGATTTAATAACTTGGTGGCATGATCATGAAGACGAGTATCCTTATTTTTCCAAACTGGCGTACTTCATACATTCCATTCCAGCAACCAGTGCTCCGTCAGAGAGGAGTTTCTCCACCGCAGGACGAGTAATGCAAGATCAACGCACATCTCTCAAACCCAGCGCAGTTGATGACATCATATTTCTAAACAGCAATCTTCGAAATAGTCAGGTATGATAAGTTTTTCTTTTCTCTTCGTATTCATTCTTTAAATTAGTTGAAATATTTAATTCGTGTTTTAATTTATTTTTAGTGATACTGGTATCGTGACATTCTGGATGCATGTGGTCTACTAAACCGAGTTCAAGAAATCTAAAATTGAAACTAAAATGACTCTTGTAAATATTGTACATATGGATGTTAATTCCTGGAAAACGATAAACTAGAAGATGCAGCACCAAATAGTATATAGCCTACAAAAAGAAAAGTTTTAATTATTAATGTGCGATGTGTATGTTTTTTATATTATGTGTAATTAAAAAGTAGTTTTAGCATCCGAACTTGTTGAATATCATTACTATAAAAATAGGTCCCGGATATTTATGACATATCATATTTTTTCCGTTATGTTTCTTCCATAACAAATGTAAGATGATGATTTAAGCTAATATCATTAAAATTAAGTCATTAAACATAATTAACACTCCGAAATGAAAAGGGTTGCGATTCTGGCTGCATAACATTCATTTTAAACATAGCACAGGGGAACGACTTACGCCTCAAATGTCTAAATGTGTTGGTTTAACACGTTATGCTTTATCTAATAGGCTAAATTAAAAGTAATATTGAAATATCAGTGGATTTGGATACAAATCATGCGGATGCGGGGCGAATGCGGATAACAGTCGTGCGGATGCGGGGCGGATGCGGATAACAGTCGTGCGGATGCGGGGCGGATGCGGATAACGTTTTGTTTATCCGCGCAGGTCTCTAACTATGATCAGCGTGGCGCACGTAGGCCATGTCGTCATCTCTGCGTCATTGTGCAGCTGGGCCATAACTTTAATAATCAAGTATGCCTCATTCTATGTCGACATTCAGCTTCCTTTAGGATCATTTCTGGCTGGTATTAATATTATAATACATCACTTAATTTTCTTCCCAAAATATCGACGGTTCGATACCTTGTACCTGCCAATAAGGGTACACTACCTAGGTATATACTATGAGTGTAAGAATTGTTCACCATGAAAAGTTCTACAAAAGAGTCTGTGACAGCATATCTCTCTCTTCAATACATTTCCTTCTATAAGTGTTTTTACACTTTCATTTCTTCCAACAACCTCCATTCGATTACTAGCTTCGAGACAGTTTATGAGCTAGCTGGCTGGCGAGCGGGCCTAACACGCCAGACACTGTCAAGTCATGTCGAGTCAAGACTTCAGAGAAGAGTGGCTGTGTTCGGAGTTTCCAGGAAGTACAACTCGTTTTTTTTACTTCGCTGTGAACTTTTCGTTCACACAGTCAAGATTAGATTGGATGGAAGGGAGATTTGTGATTCATGCACCTCGCCATTCATAAATTACGTCTGACAAGAATTCGTTGCACATGCTATCTCCGTGATAATTAGCCCAGTCAGTGATTTTAACCCATCATGCCGAGACGGAAATAGGATATAGGTCGTAGCTCATTGAAATCGAAAAAAAAAATACGCTTATCACATAACAATGAAACTGAGCAACAAATAATTTCTCGATTGTAACAAGAGAGAGAAAGAAAGAATTCACAAAGACAAAGGGAGTCATCCCCAAAGATCCTAAGACACAGGGAAGAAATGTGCACGGTTTGTGGTCCGATAAAGATAATTCTGCTATGAATTATAATTCTTCCATAAATTATATAAATGATGCTTCAGTTATTTTATAAATAAATGTCTCAACTAAGAGTTGATGTCATCCTAAAATCCGATATGTATTGAGCCCGTATTCGCTCATGCAGGTGATAGTTTCTTTGGAAGCATGGTTATTTTACAGCGAAGAAATGCTGAACGAACTCAGGCAGCTATCTCAATTTTCAGATATTTTTTGAATGTGCAGAGGTCTCATAAATATTGTTCCCGGACAATTATAATTGAAACTTTATTTTACAAACTTCAAGAATTTATCATATGCCATTCTGCGTAATTGATCACGTCATCGTGGCCTAATTATTGATTTGATCAAAGGTAACGGTATTTCATCGCAGATATGCGAACCGGACCTAATTAGTCGCTACACGACTTCGGGAGTTTTGAAGCCGGAACATCATCCCCCAGAGAAGAGGGAAAGAAAACCTATTGTGAGATCGGAGTGAACGCACGCGGTATTGAGGTCGCGGAAGGACCACGCGTCGGACCTTAGTCGTCCATATTATAAGTTCAACTTTGCATCCAGTTCCATCACATTGCTTAAGCACCCTAGTATGCTAGTGATTTATAAGGCATCCGTGAGAAGTGCACGAGGAATAACGCCAGAAAAGAAATCACGCATTATTGGTGAAACTGTGATTTTTGGAGTTTTGCACGTGGTTAGTCATATTATACCACGTTGTAGACACAAAATTTACGTGAGAAGTCGTGAATATTGGTGAACAACATTATAAGACGTTGTATAATTAGCGTGTGTACGCAATTCATCATATTAAAACTAAGCCGTGTTAGTGTTGGTATTTTTCAACGCACGATTATTGTGATACTTATGGATAACGTGTTGTTAAAGTATTAGAAGCAGTGAAACAGATACCTGTTGTATCGTTAAGTCAGTGGCAGACAAAAGAGCCATTTTTGTAATAAGTCTGCAAAAGCTTAGAGTCTGTGTTACTCATAAACAACCTACGATTTTTAAATTCAGTGTTTATTCATATTTGCCACGCAACATGATGATCCTATTTGACCACGTGGACTCAATTCTTTCCCACGTCTGCATGATGTCCGTGATAGCCTAAGCTAATTCTGTGAGGGGGATGTCCAGAACTTGGCTTACATTATGAATTGGAAGAAGTGGAGAAAGATCAGGACGATAGGCCCAGGATAGATGGAATTAACCCTCCTACCTAGAGGAGATGATAAAACCCCTCATCTCCAGGTCAATATGAGGTGAACCACGTTCCAATGTCAGTCCTGTATCTAATTCTCTATTGTAAGGGTCATTTGTCTTGGTGGAGTAGTTTTTATCAACCGTACTGATGGCAACCATATAGGTAGAATTTGTAGTGTAGTAATTTTTACACGTATTTTTCAGTTATCAGCTTATGCATTCTGGTCTAGAACTATTGGTGAGACACCCAGTGGCGATTTGTACGCCGGTGCAATTGTATTTATGTATATTTCAAGATTAGGCACCCATAGATTTGCCTTAGCTTTGAGAGCTATTTTCAGTCAGCTTATGCTGCATCTTGAGGGAAGAGTGTGAATTCCCCAGTTTAACTTAACAGACACCCTGTTTAATTTGATTATTTTCACGCCGAATGGGGGCGTATCATTTGGTGATGTAGGTTTCAATCACCGTCTTTTGGATGGATTTTGTTAAAGCTTTTATGTGGAACTTTATGCCACGAGATTCCCGTAGGAAGGAATTCATGAATGTATGAGCAGTGCATTGTTTAGCCTGTCTCAAACCCGAGTACATCGACGTATCATTCTGTACAGCACTAGGAGTTGAATTGTTGTCCCATACATGTTAATTTGTGCCGAGAGCTATCACATGAAATTTATTAGAACTTGAGAAGCAGTCGTGACATATTTTTGAAATAGCAAAGCAGCTGAGACGAGTGAAACGTCTATATTTTAGGTTTTTTGCTTATTTGAAACAGTTATATATTTCTACATCTTAAGCCATGGCAGAGATCGTTGTAGTTAGGACAATTTATTCTATTTGTGTGTATTTGTGAGGGTCACGTCAGGACGTTTATATGTGAACCCAATGTTAAAAGACATTCATGCTAACTTGCCGAGTACAAGAGTTTTCACACGCAGTGAGTTGTCGCACTGACGACACCACTCAAAGCCAAACAAACCTGTTTTTCAAACTATCCAGAATTCCAGTGTTCTCATTGTGAGACTTGACTATTGATCGACGTTTAAATGTTACATATTTTTGTATGGAATATTTATGAGCAATGCCAGAAGTAGGCTTCTGAATCTAGGTCAACAGCTGATTTAGCTGTGCATTTGTATTGGGAGCACAACAAGTCACAAGTATGGAAGATCGCTATTTTTGTAAGCGACTGGTGTTCTTCATTTCATGCTTTTTATATGATGAGAGGTTTTCCCATTTTTACAGACCAGGCAATTTTGTATCAGGCTAGCCATTCTTGTTATTTTTGTGTCCATGCAAAGGCACGTTGAATGTTATCGTTGTGTCCGTTTGTTGACACGTTGATGGAGTGGATTAATACTCTCGACTTTGGAACCCGGCAGTATTTAGCATTGACGCCAGACTGACCGATGTTTATTCTTGCGAGCTGGGAGCCGCAAATGATATTATTGGAGCCATTTTGTACCTCATGGTATTGTGGTGACCGCCAGAGTCATGTACTTGGTAAGCATCTCAATGGAGAATTACCGTTATGCAGCCTTGTGTCATTATGGTCAGTCGTCATAAACTATGAATCAAACCTACGCGTTAAACTGTTCTCTAAATCATGAAATCTAATTACTGTAAATCTACGATGCTAATGTGATTGATAATTCTTCATTAGTTAAACTTTGACCTACGATTCTGATTGCTGAACGACGCATTGAGCTAATCATTTTCCTTATGGAAATCTTTTAGAGAGCTGACACGTTTTTGTCCGACGAGTATCACTGGTAACCATTAGTTTGTAACTTGTGGGCCGTTGTGATTTCATGCCTTGTTAGTCGCGGTTTTTACTGCGCATTCGCCAACCAAATTAAACACATTAGATGACGATTACTGTAGAAGAAAACAGCTTCCTAATTTGTGTAAGCAGTTTATGTAAATAAGATTATTTTTGGGTCATTTATTTATGTCTGTGTACTACCTGATTGTCCTATTGGCATGTAATTATTGTTGTTACGATTATTGTACTTTGTTGATTGTTAAGTAGGATGGTTGCTATCCTTGTTTTCTTATGGACGCTTCTCACCGTAATTTATTGTCAGATAGGACTTAGCTAAATTTGGAAACGTTAAATGTAAATACGGAAGTGGTACCAACATAACTTAGATTTGCTGTCATGTTTGACTTTGACACGATGTTTCTGTCTGGATTTTTCATCTTTGCCTGTATCTTCAATCAAGGTTTCTTTATGTACCACATTTCAAGCTTTATTGTTGCTTTCTTTTCTGTAAGTAGGACTTTTCGAGAGGGCTAACTTAGCTTCAATTAGTTTTATTTTATTTTACAATGAGCTTTGCGGATTAGCCAAATTCAAGCCCTCCGATAGTAGGATGGGGGTTTGATTTGAATAAATATTTTCTTCGAATTTTACTTAAGCATGGATGTTTTTATTTACTAGCGTTGTGTTTTGTGGGTGTGCTTCTTTGGGCGTCTATGACATTACCCCGTGTAGACCCGATCCCTTGGGAAGTGGACCTCGTGCCGGATAGACCTAAGAGAAGTACATACGATCCTCTCAGGTTGTGTGTTCGAAGGATGGGGTTGTCTGGTATGCCATTCACGGTTGATGGTTCCACGATAATCTCCTCTAACGGGCACAATATAGAATATTGATCAAGTTTATTTGAAGTTCATGAAACTTCACTCACTAAACTATATGGCATGTTGTCATGGTGTATTGCAGTAATAAGGTATTCAAGTTCGAGGCAATTCAGTAGACACACGAGTGTCTTAACAGTAGCGTTATTCTCTGATATGATGTCTACGGAGGTTATTTATTTACAACATGAAATCAATACCGCAATGAATTGCAAACTAGTTTTATTGACGTAAGTAAATAGACACTTTTAAGGTAGACGGGACCTTAAAATATCCCGTTTTTTTAAAACACTTTACTTTACAATATCTGCATTAGATTAGGAATTATGATTCTAAAAGTTAGGCAGATAACTTTGTCGTTAATTTTCCCAATGTGTTTTTCAAATCCATTTTTCTTGTATCGCCCAAAGTATGAAGCGTATTACAATGCATATTTTCACACACGTTCTTAGTGACAAGATCTACAAATCTGACCAAAATGGTGAGCGTTGGTTGGATGGCTGTTTGTAAACAAAATATATTATCGCGAAAAGAATATGCAACTTTATGTTAGGCCTATGTTAATTTATCACATGATTGAAAATACTTAATTTAATAATAGAGTTCTGAATGAGGTCAGTGTTGTGGCTGTAACATTACAAGGTTACATGAAACAAACAAAGCAAAACATAGGTTAATAAAAGTGTCACTTATCAGGGAAAAAGTGAAACCCGACAACTTAACTTAACAGTCGCCATTTTGATTTTCACAATGTTTAGCTGCGCTGTAGACAGTTAAAAAAAATTGCACATGTACGCTACGCTTGAGGTAGTTTACATGTACACAGTTTCAAGTGTTCATATATAGTGGAATCGGAGATACAGTATAAAATTACAAAAATTGTTAACCTTTAAAGGTGTTAAACTGTACGATCCCTTTAAGCTGATTATCAACGTGGTTGCCACGAAGAGTCTATGCATGCGTGAAAGGCGTAAAGCGTGTTGAAGTGATTTTGGACCCAAATGGCCTTGTGAAATCCATCGACGTTTACCATGCATTAACTCTCGTATTTAAGTAAAATAAGAATTAAATACCTAATCGATTTTATTAAAGAAAGATTTTCAGTCAGTCAACACAAATAATAGAATAATAGAATTAGGGAACACTGAAAAATGGCTTCTAGCACTTCAATAACTAATCGTCAGTAAGGAGTAGGTGAAAATGGCGCTTAGGTAAACTCTCCTTCCCCATTCTTTGCACATAACCGCACCATCTAAGTCGGCTCATATGAACAGCTTCATCTAACGTGTTCATTTCTAACTTGGCTTTTATCTCCTAATTGCGAGTATCTTCCTGCCATTGCTCCCATCTATTTGTCCCAGCAATTATTCATAGGTGATCTCATATCAGTAACCTCTAGAGGAGTTTTGTCGCTACAGTACCTTCTATCTTTTTCCCATGGGCTCACGACTAGAGGGTCGTGGGTTGGCGACCACGGGGCCCAAGCTGAGTTCGGCATTACTTCCACTTACTTGTGCCGGGCTCCTCTCTGTCACCTTTGCTATCGACCTCCCTTGCTCAACTCTTGTTCTTTTCCGACCCCGACGGTATTAGGGTATACGAGGCCTGGGGAGTTTTTCACTTTCTCGCCTTAGTGGGCCCTTGTCTCACCTTTTCTTCGAGGGGTCAGATCTCTTCATATCTCCCGCCTTCTGCTCAAGGGTATGTGTAGCCCCACCACTTCAGGTGCGCTCTCGAGAGAGCTACACCCTCAAGGGCTCACGGCTAGTGGGTTCGGGAGTTGGCGACCCCGAGGTATTCCTGAGCTGGGTTCGGTTATGCCCCCGTTTTCCACTGCCTCTGGGCGGACCCCCTCCTTTATCCCTTTCATATCTGCCTTTCATGGCTCACCTTTCTTACAAGTCCCTCAATTCTCATTCATAGAGGGTTGAGGGCATTTCTTTTCCGCCTGTTGTTTATTTGGCTTATTCTCCTTTTGTTTTCTTTTTCTTCTAGTAAGTGTGTAGTTACTTTTAGTTCACTATCACCCAAACCATTAGGGGCCGATAACCTAGATATTGTTCCCCTTAAAACAGCAATTAGCATCATCATCATCATAACTTCCATCGTGATGAATACTGTAGATAGCAACTAAGAACACACTGCATTAACTTTTCTGCCCCTCGGCCCTATTCCTTTCCCATACTATCATCCACAGAGAATGTACAGCATACAGTAAGTACCATCTGATATCTCCACTTTGTGTCCTCCAATGTGGCATACTATTTATCTTGTGTTTCTTCCCTGCCGACATATCCTTCATTGATGAAATGTTGATTTTCATACCATATTCCCAACATTTCTCTTCATGTTGGCTTGTAAGCTTCCAACGGAGTACATCATTGCGACTAGGTTTTCAGCATAGGTCAGACAGCTTACCTGGTTTCCACCTAATTGAATCCCACCCAGCTAGTTTATGCCCTTCAGGAAACGGTCCATATAAAATAAACAGCAGTAGTGAAAGATTACAGCCTTGCCTCACTTCTGTACCTTCTGATAGGCCACGGCAGCTTCCATCTATCTCTTTGCCCAGTTTTTTAACTCTTTCAGTTTGTCTCTCATAAGGTTGAAGTCAGAAAAGGAATGTGGCGGTATAACCACCTGCCACATAGACTTTCATCGCACCTTATCCCCGACCCAGTTGCAAACGGGAATATTTATTATATATATATATCGTATGGCCTCGGTTGCCGGGTGCAAGCATTGTTATTTGCGCCCAGAGGGCAGCTTGCATGTCGAATGTGTGTGTAGAGTCTGTCTGATAACCGGTGTTCATTGAGATGGCTGTATTAGTGTGTGCTATCTGTAATTCAGGTAAGGACTGCAGTACTTCAAGTACTTTCTACTTTTGCTACTAAATGCTACCGTCAACGAAGCTTGTAGTTTTAACGTGACCGATAATCTCGCGATCATAAGCCACGGGACCTCCGTTTTACGTGGAATCCGAACCACAGGACATGGCATTTCACTTCGAAAATCTCACATGCGTTGACCGGGAATCGAAATCGATTCGCCTTGGTGAGAGGCATACAACCAAGCTATGAACTTGGCTACCAGATTCCTCCGAAACCAGCACCTGGTGGCGAACCTTGGAGCTAATGAGCGTTAATCAAATCTGACCTACAAATTTAGCTTCACACAATTTGTAGTTAGTGGAAGGTTCTTGTATATCCCGTAAATTTATGACCTGAGCCTACCGGCTTTACTTCCCCTATGAAGAAAGGCATACCGAGGGATTTTTAACGCTCTTGAAAAATCCGACGACTTTTGCCAGGTTTGAACCCGCGATCTCGGGCAGAGGAGCTCAGCATGCTACAGACTGTGCCACCGAAGTCGCCGAACTTCAACAGTATTCAGGTTCACAAAGGAGGAACTCACGGTACGAATAGAGCATGCGAGGCCTGCGTCCCTGGATTCACCAACCACGACAATAGGAAATATACAGTGAGGATGCGGACAAGGCAGTGAGAAAGTTACTACAGTGACCTAGTTGGCGATACTCAGCTAATGTGACAACTATTGTCACAGATACCAAATGTAAAGAGAGATCTGCGTCAGAAATGTGGGGCAGTGTGTTTATTATCTGATCGTCGCGTGGCTGCAGTTACTGGTCTTCATTCTAATGTGAGAACTGAGCACACCATACATATTCCTAGAGGTTATTGTTGTTTCTAAGAAGGCTTGAATATCGTGGTTATTTAACACTCTGTAGTCCGGCTCCTTGGCTAATTGGTTAGCGCGCTAGGCTTTGGCCCGAAGGGTCCCGGGTTTGATTCCCGGCCCGGGCATTAGGGATTTTAATCTCCTGGGGTTGATTCCCGTGGCTCGCGGACTGGGTAGTGACGTCTTCATCACCCCTTCATCCTCATTACGACGCGGAGGTCGCCCACAAGCGTCAACAAAAAATACCTGCACTCAGCCTCTCAGGAGGCCACACAAAAAAGGAAAGCCCTCTCTACTTGGGTATGTGTAGAATTTATCTGATAACCTACGCTATTGTGATGACTGTATTAGTGGGTGTTTTTGTAATTCAGATGAGGATTGGTTAAGGACGCAGCCGTGGTCTTAAGTTAGGAACCATGCCGGCATTTGCCTGGTGTAGAGGTGGGAAACCACGGAAAACCACTTTCAGGAAGACTGAGATGGGAATCGAACCCACCTTTAGTCAGTATTTTTTCCCTCACGAGGCGCAGTCTACTCCATTTTCTTTAGCCTTCAGACCTAAATACACTTCTGGGCACAGCTGGGAATCAAACCCGGACCTCCGGGGTCTGCAGAGCCTACCTGAATCACAGATAGCACACGCTAATACATCCATCACAATTAACACCGGTTATCAGACAGATTCTACACACACCCAAAGTACACGGGGCTACATGACCGCGTTGTGGTAGTCCCTAAACTAAGGAACCAACGAACCTTTAATAATAACATGTGTGGTCTCGGGCAGTATCTATGAGTAATTAGCTGGGTCAAAGTAACATCGTGCGCTGGTTACATTTGGCCCAAAGCTTTCATAAAAACACCTAAAATTACAAAAGTTAAGCTTGATATTGGTGATTTGCGTGTGATCCCAAACACAGACTGGTGTTTTGTTTACCTCAACACAGTGGTTCTCAGAGCAGTTTTTACATGTTCCGCAAATTAAATAAGTCTCCATATCAGATATATCAACACATTATTAGTATAGTAGGCACACACTCTTTTTGTTTGTCAGTGTACTCGTATATTCTTTCTAGATTTTTGCATACAATTCTAGTTTAGGGTAGTGGCAGTCAGTAATAAGGTTGCAGTGTTGCACAACGACCAGATTAATTGAAGAAAAACAATTAATACAGTAATTATATGGAAATGGCATATAATCTAACAAAATATAACAAGAAATCCATATCTATAAATGCCAAGTTAAGACACTACTTAACAGTCATCCGCCCAGAGGCCTTGCAATGCATCGGAATAGAGAAACTGGAAGTGAAAGAAACGACAATTCTAAGAAAACACTTGGGCCCAGTAAAAGAAAATGGGGAATATAGGAGACGGCACACACGAACTTTACACCCATGTGGAAAAAATAACTGACACCATGAGGAAACGGATAATTACATTTTATGGTCATATAACAAGAATGAACCCAGTGCGATTGACAAACAGAATTTTCACCTGAAAATGAAAATCCACAGCCTGCTTCCAGTCCCCGACCGGGTCAGGAATGGAATGAATGAAGCCCCCATCTAGCGGCGAGGATAGGAAATGTGCCGGCTGCCGAGGCCTGACGCACTCCTCTGGGGCAATTATTAAATGAATGACAGATGAAATGAAATGGTAGGGGAGAGTGTTGCTGGAATGAAATGTTGACAGGGAAAACCGGAGTACCTGGAGAAAAACCTGTCTGCCTCCGTTTTGTCCAGCACAGATCTCACATGGAGTGACCGGGATTTGAACCACGGACCCAGCGGTGAGAGGCCGGCGTGCTGCCGCCTAAGCCACGGAGGCTTTTCACCTACTTCCTCAAAATAACACCAAGGGAGCTTGGTTCACTGAGGTGGACAAAGATTTGCAAGAAGTGGGAATTACAAGCAATGATATTTAGGAACGTGCCCCCCTTAAGCAAAAACTAACAGCACACCGATATTTCCAAATAAAGCCTAAGCTTCCAACAGGCAAGAAGTAGACTGAAGAAAGGATACAACAGCATCGAGATCTAATGCGAAAGTACAGGGGGGATGTTAATGCTCGATGCAGCAAGAAGCAGTTGAAATGACGTAGTCCTTTGATGGCCGAATCGATAGAAGAAGAACAAGAAGACCGTAATAATATTATTAGTAATAAAATTTGTACGTTTCCTTTTATATGTATAGGAATTCATAATGTTGTTCTTTAATAATTCAGGACTTCAGTAAGTTACTGTGAACTGTCCGCGAAAGCGAAGCGTGCCAACTGTCTAGGAGCTCGTCCGTTTGGTCGTTGCCAGGCCCAAGTATCGACCAGATCTCAATAGTGAAGGGTATGGCAGAGATGCTAGACCGAGTAAGTTTTATCCCAAGAGTTAACTCGGCCGGTCGTTGTCCGCTGATTGCAAAACAAAGGAGCCAAGGCGCGGACGGAGACATCCGAGATGCGCCGTCAACTGCCGATACCATGTCTTGCATTGTAATTCGCGCGTACTTGTGACACTCGCAGTTCTGGCCCTCTTATATACCTTACGTTGTTTTGTTCTCGTGAAGGTTGTCTTCTACACTAACTTATAAACCATTTAATCCGATGGCAATGTGATGTTCTCTGAACTGCCACATCCGTGATGAATGAGGTACATCCGTTTTACCGCGCAATTGAATACAGGTTTCTCTGATATAAGGCAGTCTTTTACCCTGCCACATACCCCCCCCCCCTCCCCCCCCTCCACCCTTAATGAAAATATGGCGACACCCAGAACAATATCCGCGAGCCGCCACTGGTTTAGTGCTTATTGCTTAAGTGTCTCACAGCCGTGGTAGCTACACCTTCATAGGTTATTTGGCGGAGAGAGACTATTTTTTCTTAGATAGAATCGTCATTTCACAGTCTTGCAACCTTGTAGTTACAGTAGTTAAGTTAGTTATTGCTGTTTTAAGGGGTGGAACTACGAGGTCATCTGCCCCTTGCAACATTGTAGTTAACTAAATAGATTTTATGATGCGCTCAATGCTTTAGTATTATTTGTCAGTGATAATTACCACATTTTCGAAAATGTTTGCCACGCTCTTTGTATTTGGAGCGTGGGTTTGGTAGTGATTTGTAGCTGGTATATTTGCGTCTGATGATGCTCGCTTGACGAGCGAAACATGTCATTCCATAATTTCTCCCTCTTCTGTAGTACATAACAGATTTATGTAGATTTTTAATTTGGCGGCTTCGGTGGCGTAGTTGGTAGCATGCTGAGCTTCTATGCCCAAGGTCGCAGCTTCAAACCCGGCCGAAGTCGTCGGTGTTTTTAAGACCGTTAAAAAATCCGTCAGTATGCCTTCCTTTGGAGGGGAAGTATAGCCGGCGGTCCCATGTCCTAGATTTATGGCACGATAAAGAACCTTCCACTAATTACACTTGTGTGAAGCTAAATTATAGGTTATATTTGACTAACGCTCTTATGTTTCAAAGTTCGTCGCCAGGAGCCGAATGCGGTGGCATCTAGTAACAATGTCCAGAACTAGTTGGTCGTTGACGATGGCGTTTGGTAGCAAACGTTGGAACTACTTGAAAATCGAATGTCTGCAGACCTTACTTGAATTAAAAACAGATGACACACACTAATACAGCCATCACAATTAACACCGGTTATCAGACAGATTCTACACACACCCAAAGTACACGGAGCTACATGACTGCGTTGCCGCATCCCCTAAGCGTAGGAACTAATCAACCAGAACCTCCATTGACGTAAAATTGGCAGGTAGATAGCTAAAGGAAGTAGGATACTTCTGTTACTTAGGAAGAAAAATAGCCAGTGATGGACGAAGCAAAGAGGATATAAAAAGTAGGTTGGCTCCGCTAAGGAAATAATTTATGAACGAAAGAAGTTTGTTGACAAATATAGATTTAGGTATTATGGAGTCATTTTTGAAAGCTTTTGTCAGGATAGTGACGCTCAATGAAAGAGTAACTTGAACTGTTGGTACAGCAGAAAAGAAGCGATTGAAATGTGGTGTTACAGGAGAACGATGAATATCAGATGGGAAGATATAGGAACAAATGAAGAGGTATTAAGACGAGCGGGAAAGGAGAGATTATTCCGGCAACTGCCAATGAAGATAAGATGTAGGTTGGTAGAACACATACTAAGACACCCAAGAAAAGCAAACTTAGATATGGAAGGATGGTTTGAGGGCAAGAACTGTAGCCTATCGTTAGACCGAGATTAGAATCTGTTAAACAGATTGCCTCGAATGTAAGTTGTGCTAACTTTGTAGAGATGAAACGATTAGTTCAAGACAGGGAGGAATGGAGATCTGCATCAAACCAGTCAAAATACTGAAGATTCAAACACACACACATTTTTTTCGGGTTACTGTTTCTTGCATGTACCAGTAATTGGTATATATTGGGTTGAACGATTGAAAAGTTGCAATATCAATTAGAATGCTTTGTCCATAGCATCCACCCGTGAAAGGTCATCTTGAGACATCCTCGGTTCGAGTGGAGTGGGATGTGGTCAAGCTGTCCAAGGCGGGTCTTCACGTTTCAGAAGCCATGCTCTCTGTTTCACTTCCACTGACGCTGAGGTGTTGCTACTAAAAGCAGACGTCTGACCAAAATATCCTCGGAGGAGCTTTCAGTATTAAACACAGCGAGGTGCTGTGTAATGGGCACATGTGCCAGGAGTGATGCTAGCTGTCCCCGCGCAGACACCCCAACTCATCTGTGTCAATTACCCCCAAGGTACAGGAGTCCAGGGCTGAATATTTCAGTCAACTCAACAGGTGCGTCTCCTTGGCAACCACGGGCTGCTCAGTCCAAGAGACTGTTGTGCTTGCATTTAAGAATATTGTGTACTCTTGAGCATGGTTGGTTGGTTCTATAGTTTTGGGGCTGCGACAACGCAGTCATGTAACACCGTGTACTTTGGGTGAGTGTAGAATCTGTCTGATAACCGGTGTTAATTGTGATGGCTGTATTAGTGTGTGTTATCTGATCTTTAATTCAAGTAAGGACTGCAGCCATTCAATTTTCAAGTAGTTCCGACTTTTGCTACCAAACGCCACCGTCAACGGCAACTAGTTCTGAACTTGGTTACTAAATGTCACCACATTTGGCTCCTGGTGACGAACGTTGGAACCAAAGAGTGTTAGTCAAATCTAACCAATAATTTAGCTTCTCACAAGTGTAATTAGTGGAAGGTTCTTTTACATGCCATAAATTTATGACTTGGGCCTGCCGGCTTTACTCCCCCTCCGAAGGAAGGCATACTGAGGGATTTTTTAAAGATCTTAAAAAATCCGACGACTTCGGCCAGACTCTTGAGCATACTGATAACACTGTAGCTAAGTTCGGAATGTGGATCTACAGTATTTAATTCTCTTGAGAGGACCCAAGATCATATCATGTTGAATTTTACTGCGCCGCAATATTTGCTGGAGTTTATCCACATGGCTGAAAAAGCCAATATGTCATCTACGAGTCTTTGTCCCTATATTTTTAGCCAAATTAAAACCATAGGCTACTGGTAATTACAAATATTCGTACTGTGGAATAATCATCGAACTGATGTCTTGGCGTCATCGTCGCACGTGAATCGCTGTCCTGCCAGGAACTTCTTCAGCGGACCATGAGAATACCAGACCACATGTGGCAACCAGAACCGCCAACAAGCTCCGGTCATTTCACTGGGAGAAACTGGACACCCACCGACAGTCCGGACCTTGCTCTTAGTAATTTCCACGTTTTTGGTCCGCTGAAGAAGTTCCTAGCAGGACAGCGATTCACATGCAACGATGACGCCAAGACACAGTCCGACGATGGTTCAACAGTCAGCCGGCTGAATTCTATCACAGAGACATCTCAAATTTAGTGCTGTGATTGGACAAATGTCTGAACAAATGTGGAGACTATGTGGAAAAATATTGTAAAGTGCTTATTACGGTACGTGTATTTGTAATTACTGTATGTATTTTTGTTTTGCTAAATAAATAGGGCCAAAGACTTTTCGATTCGACCTCTTACATATGTCAATTGTTTCATTTTCACGATCACATTGCCATTATGGGCAGTTGACCTATATGTTTCTCCCCTTAAAATAATAATCACCACCACTACTACCACCCTACCTTAAAGATATGACCACTTAGGGAGAACATAGCCTGTAAAAGTAATTCCTATGGCTCCTCGACAGCGATGAGGAACACCAGCAAGTCCGGAGATCAGAGGGTGGAATTACAGCTATCACAATGGTCATGTTAAGTGTACATTCCTCCACGCTCCTTCCAGGTAAATACCTAACTGAAAATCCGCAGTTAGCTACTCCAATTCCCAATCAGGTAGTTGAATGTCCCATAACTTCTATTAATAGCTTCTATCAACATACAAAATATCAGTTTGATTGCTCTCATAGATTAGTAGATATTGAGAGCCGTCTAAATATTTCGGATGATCACCATGTTGGATTGTTCTGTATGTAGGCCATAGAGTTATGTACCATTAGACGACGATTATTGCATAGGTTCGTTATTCAAACGTTTAATTCGATCACATGATTAGGACACAATAAATAAGAACTTAATTTTAAAATTTCACTCAGCCACCATCTTGAGGTTATGTTAATAATTGCACTAAATTAGATGCCAGTGCATTACAGTGGGTATAACAATTTTCTGTAGCAAGTTTCACATCGCTCGGATGGTTGAATCGTGAGAAAATTATATTTAGGCTAAATGTTTAAACTTCACATGGCCGCCATATTCATTTTGTACATAACTGGTTTATGAAAGTTACATGGAAGAATTTCTAACAGGACCCTTTATCACCGTACTGTTGCGGAGATACAGAATGCCAGTGTAATATGTCGCGTGGCCGCCATGTTGGATTGGTGAAACGTATTAAAATTTAAAAGGCACGGTTGAGGTCGGACAAGATAGTAGTATGCACTCACCGAGTTTCTTTGACATCGCTGCGGCCGTTTAGATTTTATAAAAGGGACACACATACGCGCACACACACAGACAATAAGGTGATCTCATTACCCTAATTTTTAGCCTACTTTCGATTTTTGCAAAAAATGAAAGTAGACTTATGAGATCAACACAGGGCGAAAAAAGTGTGTCTGTCTGTGTGTGTGTATGTGTGTGTGTGAGTCTGTGTGTGTGTGTGTATGTGTGTGTGTGAGTCTGTGTGTGTGTGTGTGTGTCTGTGTGTGTGTGAGTGTGTGTACTCTGAATGTCTGTCCCCCCCTATCAATTCGAACACGGTGAATGCAAATTGAACGAAATTTGGTACAAAGGTAGCACTAGCAAAGGACACCTCAGTGTCATGTTTTATATCGCCGCCATCTTTACTAAAACTGAATGGCGGCCACTCAAACGTTCAAAACGTAAAATCAAATAACGACTAACCAAATCATCCGATCTCTACCAAATTTGGTAACAACATACCTTCGTATAGGATGCGTCTTGTGACCAAACTACAAGGTCGTCCGCCATACCATTTCAGGATGGCTGCCGTGCGAATTATGCAAACTTTATAATCCATATCATGGGACCCGCCAGTTCCGATTATCGAGTCGAGAATCGTTTTAACTGGTCTAAAGGAAGAGGCACGTTCGAAATTAAAAGTTTATTTTGTAATACTATAGTGCAGACGTGATTTTAAAAAGCTGAGCTGATTCAGTAATAAGACAAGATGGCAGCGGATATCTTGTGCCTGACTTATATTTCACTGATTTGAGTATTGCATGCAATATAGCGTACTGATACAAAATAAATAAACTTTGTATGAAATGCTTTATATATAAATAATATACTCCAGTGATGAAATCGTTTAGTATAAATCATTATTTGCTAACAAGTTCTATGTAAGTCATTTTATATAGAACGATATTCGTTGACACAATTAGCTCAGTGGTAGAGCGTTAGCCTATCGCTCAAATGCCTATGGTTCAAACCCGATCAGAGCTAGGTTTTTTGCTTGAAATGTTATATGTTTATTGTTTTGTAATGACTCAGATGTTTTAAAATTAAGCGTTATATTGTGCATATTATGGTGTAAAATATATATTTAATTAAAACATAATTCGCCAGCAGATTTACTCGAGATATCTAGCTGCCAAAAAGGTAACTGCACGCCTCCTACTTATTAACTTCCAGATTTTATTGAAAAGTTTCTTCTTCTGGCCGCTAGAATGCACTCGCTCTGTTAGGATTATATTGTTCGATATTTCACCACTAGATGTCACGACTAGTCTACGTGGGGCTCCATTGATTACTATACCATTGGCATTCTATGCGCATCGAATTTGAAGAATGACAAGATGATACTACGATACATTTTTAATTTTTATTTTAAAGGGTTTGTAACAGCCTATTTTGCGTTACTTGAAAATGTTATTTGAAGTAAAGAACAAAACGATTTCACAAGGTAACTGAATTCAAGCTGTTGGTGTTAGTTCAGGTTATTAATTACTACTTTTATTTCAGGCAAATAGCAATCGAAAATATCCACATAGTTTGTATACACACGTCTCTGTAGGGTCATGGAAAGATTTGTTAATTCAATTAGGGTTGTGAAAGCCATGCACAACCAGACGTGTAAAGACATGCCTCAACTCAAAGTTGGATGTTGCCCACGGCAGGTCGTATATGTAATAATAATAATAATAATAATAATAATAATAATAATAATAATAATAATAATAATAATAATAATAATAATGTTATTGGATTTACATCCCTTTTAACTACTGCTGCTTTTAGAGACACCGGAGTGCCGGAATTTTGGCCCGAAGGGGATCTTTAACGTGCCAGTAAATGTACTGACACGACTCCCTCGCATTTGTGCACCCTCAAATGCCAGCTGACTGCGCCAGGATACGAACCTGCAACCTAGGGTCCAGCAAGCGAGAACGTTACCGCTGAGCCACGCAGCCAGTCCAGTCGATTATGTCTCCAGATCCATAACATTCTTGATATACTTCTTATCTTTCTTTCTTTCTTTCTTTCTTTCTTTCTTTCTTTCTTTCTTCAATGATGGTAGCAGTTTTTATCTAGGTTGTGGCGTTTGGTAGAGGTAAATCGTTTCTAAGGTTTTCAACAAAGAATAGTTCTATTATACTCTTTGATAAAAACAAGGAGTTATAACTATACTCATACATTTAGGAGAAAGTAGGCTATATGTTCTTTACTGAACATCTTGTTTCATAAATGAAAATAGGCTACAAAATAAACATAGCTTTTTCTTTCCGTGCATTCTTCATAAATGATTTGGTAAAGTAATTAAACTCGCGTTATGAAACATTAACACGATACAACACTGACAAAATGTGATATTCCTTCATAAAGACACACATTACAGAGATCTTCTTCTGATTATTCTTTGCGTTTTCCCATTGGGATGCGGTCCGCTTTTAGGATCATGGAGCACCACTTCACTCGATCAGCGGCATCTTTTGGTTGGAGATTTGAAGCCTTCATATCGGTGTGGCTTGTGTCTTTCCACCGTTGTTTGGGCCTTCCTCTTGGTCTTCCCCCATCAACCTTCAGGTGGTAGGCAGTATCTACCACAGAAGCACTAAATTCCAGCTTGGAAAATCTTTGGTAGGCAGTGCAGGACAGAAGAAATTGGCGTAGTCTAGTACATGGGGTCACGGAGAGTCGGAATCGACTAAATGAATAAAGAGAGAGATTTACCACAGTGTTACGTCTTGCTCTCAACACATGGCCATACCATCGGAGTCTTTGTACAGACATCTTATCAGGAATCGGAACTACGCCAAATTGTCGCCTGAAATTATCGTTACACAAGTGGTCTCACAGTGAAATGACCATAGTTCATCGCAGAATCCGCATTTTCATTGCGGGGAGAACATGTTCAGCACTTTTAGTGACAGCCCAACATTCACTGCCATAGAGTGCAACTGGTCGTATGACTGTATGATAGACTTCAGATAAGTTGGTATTTGCTTATCACACAGAGCCCCTGTGACATCTCTGCAACGCATCCATTACAGAGATGTGACATTATAATCCGCTCAAGATCTGTTAGTGTTCTCGTGCACGAGTTAACTCCTACACTGCTTGTTACCTCACCAACCATTCGCCCCACCGACGCTGAATAATACCTGACGTTTGAAGGGTGATAATTCATCAACAATGAAGACCAAACGAAAATATATCAGTTAATAATGAATATGAAATACTGTGCGTATTATTGATATTTGAGGTTCGCAGCGCCACCAAATACAGGCGAATATTTTAAAGGCTGTTCATATATTTCACAATGACGCTGGCAGCTTGTGTGTGTTTGGAGCGCGGCACGGTGCGGCTCACTGGTTCTTGTTAGGGGAGGGGAACAAGTGAGAGGGGGCGGGGATTTAATTAGCCGTAATTTATGTGCAGCGTACTTCACTTGCCAGGACTTGGAAAAACAAAATTTGGACATTGAGAATGGAAGATAGCAGTTGGATTGGGTGGGCTCCTATTGTACAGCAGAAAGCTCCACCACTACACGCCGAATATTGTCTTTTCTTTATTCAATTCTTCTTAAAGCACACACTTGCCAAATTTCGGCATTACGATTCCGTTATTACACCCGAGGCAACTTATGGTAGTGAAACACTTTCAAGTTGAACATCAAATCAACAACTGACAAACTGTAGAAAGCAGACAGAAGAAACTTCAGAACAATTATTAACAAAAACACGAAGTAAATGGCCAATGGAGATTACTGTCGAATGAAGTGGTATATCGAGAGAAGCAATGCGGGAAAGAACAATCTCTTTTTTCTGCCATATGGCACGCCTACCAGAAACCAGACTAATAAACCAGCTGTTTAGTTACTTCTGGAAGATTGAAACAAAGAACAACTGGTTCACAGAGATCCAGAATGATTCAGATGAATTCAATTTAACGATGCTCCAAATTAAAAATAGAGAAGAGAAGAATATCTTAAGGAATACATACTTACAATAATTCACATTAATAACATTTGAACTACACCATCACAGATGAACAAAGGGCAGCCAAGTCAGTTAGAATGAAGAAATTTGGGTGCAGAAGAAAATGAAGCTGAATCGCTAATCTCCAAATACCGTTGTTAGACTTAATTGTAGTGGCACTTGGATAATTCGAACTTCAAGGGACATTTAAAAAAATCGAATTATCCAAAAATACGAATTAAACAAAAAATGTTTCAAAAATTAGTCAAACTTAAAGAGTTAACTAATAACTATATTTTTAGATACTATTAGTATGTATAACAGTACTGGACACAGAATTTACTGTTTATCAAAAGAGCCCAAGATATTAGATCGATTTCTTGATTTAATTCTCTCACGAGTAATATATGGATCTACGTCATATAATGACTGAAATCGCTAATCTCCAAATACCGTTGTTAGACTTAATTTTAGTAGTTTTTGGATAATTCGAACTTCAAGGGACATTAAAAAATTCAATTATCCAAAAAATCGAATTAAACAAAAAATGTTTCAAAAATTAGTCAAACTTTAAGACTTAACAAATAATTATATTTTTAGATACTATTAGTATGTATAACAGTACTGGACACAGCAGTTACTGTTTATCAAAAGAGCCCGAGATATTAGATCGATTTCTTGATTTAATTATCTCACGAGTAATATATGGATCTACGTCATATAGTGACTGAAAAATAGAATGACATACGTTGTGTTGATTTTCAAAAAAATATTCTGAGTTGATGAACGTAATTGGATACTTCTGCCGCACCTGGAATCATTCGTTCCTGATCCTCCAAAGATTCGCCGTCCTCGTCTTCAGATGCGTCACCTGAGCTCAGCAACTTGAAGAGTGATTCTGCGTGAGCGCTAGCTCCGTCAGCCAGAGTGACAGAATGTACAGCGGGCTTGTAGTTCGCATTTCTTCCGGGGTTTCAGTTGGAGTTGCTGCGCTCTAGCTTGGTTGGCGTTACTGATTACTTCGGTGATTATGTCCACGTCACTATGCTCGCCACAAACTGCAACATCTTTATCAACATTAACAAATTCTTCATACGAGATAGGAACAGTCACAATTACCTCCCAACGGTCAAATGAAATGCAATTCTGCACTCTACTGTTGACGAAAAGAGTTCGAATTAACCAAAAGATTATTCGAATTATCCACGAGTTTTAACATTGTTTACATACAAAACGCTAGGGACCAAGCAAACTATTCGAATTAAAGACGATTTCGAACTATAGAAGCTCGAATTATCCAAGTTCCACTGTATTTGTATTGATTCAAGTGCTCCAATGAGGGCGTAAAATATGAAAAAAAACACACTTAAAATCTATCCAGGGCCTCTCAAACCCTTGCTAACCGAGGTGCAGAGTTTCTGTGCACCGTACATTTGACCAGCATTTTGGCTCGGGGAGACTCGGATAAACTCGGCTAAACTCGGCTAAGGAGCAAGATGCTCCGAAGAAAGCAAAGACTCTCAAGTGTCTTTTTTTTCTTCTTTGTTGTCATTTGTGACGGTTAAGCCAAATGGTCAATCCGCGGTAAGATAATTACTTGCGGAAGATTTACAAACACACAACAGAGTACATTCAGAAAATTATGGTGAAATCATAGGGGATGTTCGAGAGGAAGAATTAAGGACGTTGAAAGACATTGAAGAATAACATTCTGCATCAAAAAATGAGGTTCGTTCTTTATTAAGGGTCCTGAAAAAATAACTTAATTTTGTTTACATTGCTCTCAAATGTGTATTCATTCTTATTAGCCTATTTTCATCATATGAAAAATTAGGCTTATGAGGTTACATTTTGTCCGCGTGTGTTAGTGTTCCCTAATAAATTCTAATCAGCTAGAGCGATTTCAATAAAACTCGATAGGAATATAGTACTATTTTTTCCGACCCTGCCCGTGCCTATACGTTTCACCAATCCAACATGGCGGCCGCACGAAATATTTCACTGGCATTCTATATCTTCGAAACTACAGGGTGCCCGAGAATGTTCTCCGTAGTGGTTATGTGCAGCTGTGAGTGGTTGCCTCATCGGTTTAGTTGGTAGCACGGTGTCTTTGACAGGGTGAATCCCACACGTGTGGGCTGGAGCCTGTCGAAATCGTCGGGGTGTATTGCAATTAGCGAGCGTATGTGTCATCAGCACTTCCAGGATCTGTTATGAATGGCTGTGGTGAGTTTGTTATTAGGGAACACAGCGATGACAGAATGCACTCTGCACATAAGTCAAGCAGCATTGCGCGTCATAGGAGCTCATGTCACCACGGACAGTTAAATGAAGACAAATGCTACTTGAGCTGAGTCATATCCTACTCGAGCAACTCTACCTGTCAACGATGCAAGGCTGACTTGTGACACAAGTAAACAAAGAATAGTTCCCATCTCGACCGCCGGCAATCATTTCGTGAAAGGCTAATATGATGCAAGCGGCAGCCGTGCTGCCAACGTACTGCTCGGTTCTAAGCTCCGTGGACCTGACAGGAATGCGGAGCGTTGATGGTTATGGTGATAGATGAGCCGGCTTCCCAGTCCGGTCCGTGCGTAGTAACAGAACCAAATACATAGGTCGGTGACTCACTCACTCGTTCGCTACATCACAGTGGTTTGAGCAATGATCCTATGTTAGCAGTATTGCAATAGACGGGAATGCCAGGTAAAGCGGCGGGCTGTTGACAAGCTTCTCACTTCTCGCCTGCTACTTCCCTGCCTCTGCCCATCACCCCGCAAGTTCATTGAGCTTTGACCCGAGCAGTAACTTCTGTAGCTAGCTCTCACCGATGCATGCAGGCGCTGCGGAGAACATTCCCGGACTCACTGTATTACTGCTATCAAAGCAAAGCCAACTCCCTGAGAGTAGTGGAAGGTAGAGGCTTCCACTCTTTATGACATAGGCACTAGATGGAATCGAGTGTTGGGTTCATGCCTGGCCGTCTTTGCTCTCAGGAATTACCCTGGTATAGGCAGAGTGAACCCCAGGAAATAAATCAGAAACCTCTATGGACATCAAATTGGCAGGCGAAAAACTAAAGGAAGTAGGAGACTTCTGTTACTTAGGAAGCAAAATAACCAGTGATGGACGAAGCAAAGAGGATATAAAAAGTAGGTTAGCTCAGGGAAGGAAAGCATTTCTACAGAAAAGGAATCTGTTGACATCGAATATAGATTTAGGTATTGTGCCCAAGTGGACACGGCTGACTGGCATCGAACCGGGGTCTTTATGAAGGAAAGACCAGGCCCATGATTCTTCTAAGAATCGAACCATTGATCTCTGAGGGGGAACAGCCACAGTGAACCCGAGGAACAATGAGATAATGACGGTATATAATAATAATAGCTTAATTCCACGTCCAGAACGGGAATTTCAAGCAATACAAGTTGGAATATTGTGTAAAAACGCAAGGCAGTATATGCATATGTTAGCAAGAGCCACAGGAAAGAGCCAACTTGACAGTTTGACAAAGCGGATTTGAGAGGAGGCGTGGTAGACGTGACGCCAGCGTACTATTTTCTGGCGACAGTAAGGGAGAAGGCCGTGATTAACGACGAAGAAAATCCCCACCGAACAACACAGAACAGTAGAGAGGGGAGAGTCATCAAGACAAATTGATTAATTCCTGCCAAATGAAGCATTCAAATGAAATGAGACTTACACCCAGAGACTTCTATTCGAAGAGCGGTAATTTAGGAGTCTTTGCACACCTAAATTGAAGCCTGTATGTGTTTTTGAGTTTATTCACACACGTACTGCGCGGGGGCACGGATAAGTCTCGTAGCCGAAGGGGATTCCCTCGGGTAGCGTCCGAACGCCATGGAAGAAAGCAATTAATTTTAATTAATTGGACGAAGGAATTGCCAGCACGCAAGTGAATTTGGAACCTCCATGAATAGACGAGTAAGAATCACACTTCACTTGGTCAGAAAACGCATTATTTAAGAAGAGAGTCGCTCCTGGAATTTCAGTGGACTACTTTTCGTCAGAAACCTTTATATGAGAGATGAAGGAGGATGGAGTCAGTTCTTCTTGACTCAACTCGTGGGACGACATGCTGTTCGACCACGCGGGAAAGTGCGCGAAATATATAAGTAGTGACGTTCAGTATCTTTGTGATGAACAATGAAAGGCACATCATGCAGCATAATAAAAGTAATTCTGCATTAAAATGATAACTAGTCTACAGCAGACGTATATGCAGACAGTATACGCGACTAAATAATCAGTACAGCGTAGAGATATTTAAGGATGATGTTTATAGACAATGAACCTATCCACAGGGAGTGTTATAATATTTAAAATAACACATATAATTGTAATGAACACTACAGTTTTACGTCAACCTGGAAGGCAGCACAAGTATTTGTGATTTATGATTGAGTAACTTTGCAGGATAGAAGATAGAAGCTGTAGGAGACGGGAGATGAGCACACACACGCGAGATAGACTTTCGAAGGAGACAGGCGGTTGTCAGGATTTAACTGCGTCGCATCTCTGAAGTCAGGCAATAGTGGAAATCCAAGCAAGGATCCGTGTGTAAAATATTGTGTAACGTTATGTTACAGTGATCATTAAACGTGTTTATGTTTATATGTTAAAAGAATGTGTGTTGCTTCACAAGTGTAAAATGCCAGTAGTGCTAGATATAATTACCATGTGCAAATCATATGCAATGTGTCGTATGAAAAGTGCTTAAAGCAAGCAAGATGGGGGGCAAATTGCTGTCATGTTGGACTAACCCAGCAAGAATGAAAGTGAGTACCATTCGAATATGTTGATATGATTTAATATCTCACTATACAACAAATCATTTCCTCAAATATTAAGAATTAACAGTCATTTGTGTACGAGCTCACATCCCTTGTATTTTTATAAATATATGGCTTTGAGGATGATAAGCTTACGACCATTTAGGCGTAAGACGTTGATGAAAGTAACGGTAACGTTAACTAATAATAATAATAATAATACTATTAATCTGACCAATAATAAATATATAAATCGGCATATTCATGCCTATAGAACGAGCAAAGTGTGTCACATCTATTGTAAGAATACTGTGTTATTGTGAAAAGTGAGAAAGAGAGATAAAAGCGAGATAAAGAGAGTTTTTCAGTGTCATTGAAATGTTAGATAAATGTTTTATAATGTTACAAGCTGACCCGGCAGACGTTGTCCAGACAATCAAAGAAAGTGTTGTAACTTTGTTTCTTGAAGTGCTTTTGGATTCACAATATTGTTTTAAATTTCTGTTAACTGCCTCTAAACTATCGTGAATTGAATTAACTAATTTAGAAACATTCGTTGGAGCGTGCACAACAACTCTCCAAAATTTCATCGCAAACGGATAAATGGCATTTAACGCATACGGGATTTGGTTTAAATGATTCGTGCGCTGTCACTCATTTGTTGAATCTACTCTTGCTCTACCAACTGTGAAATGGATTTACTAAGTTAGAAAGCTTCACGTATGTGTACACAACAACTCATCAAAGTTTTATCGCAATCGATGAATAGTATATGAACGCATACAGGTTTTTGTTGGAACGCTTCGCGCGTCGTCACTCATTTGTTACATCTACTCGTGCGCTACCAATATTGTAAAATGGATTTACTAAGTTGAACACCTTCCCTGGAGTGTACACAAAAACTCATCAAAGTTTCATCGGAATCGGATGAATGCCAAATGAACGCATAAGTGATTTTCTTTAAACGATTCGCGTGCCGTCACTCATTTGTTGAATCTACTCATGCGCTACCTATTGTAAAATAGATTTACTAAGCCTGAAACCTTCTCTGGCGTGTACTCAGTGATTCACTAAGGTTTGATCGCAATCGGATGAATGATATATGACCGCATACGGGACATTGTGGAAACGATTCGCGCGCCGTCGCTCATTTGTTGAATCTACTCGTGCGCTACTTATTAAAAACTGGATTTACTAAGACAGAAACATTTCCTGGAGTGTACACAACAATTCACCAAAGATTCTTCGCAATCGGATAAATGGTATATGGACGCATACGGTACTTTGTTGAAATGATTCGCGTGCCATCACACTTAAGTTGAATCTACTCGAGCGCTACCTATTGTAAAATGGATTTATTAAGCCAGAAACCTTCCGTAGGGGGTACACAACATCTCACCCTAGTTCCATCGTAATCGGGCGAATGGTATTTGAACGCATACGGGACCTTATTGAAACGCTTCGCGCGTCGTCGCTCATTTGTTGAATCTACTCGTGCGAAACCTCCTGTGAAATGGATTTCCTAAGTTAGAAACCCTCACGTAAGTGTACACAACATCTCACCCTAGTTTCATCGTAATCGGACGAATGGTATTTGAACGCATACGGGACCTTATTGAAACGCTTCGCGCGTCGTTGCTCATTTGTTGAATCTACTCGTGAGCTACCTATTGTAAAATGGATTTACTAAGTTAGAAACCCTCACGTAAGTGTACACAACATCTCACCCAAGTTTCATCGCTATCGGACGAATGGCATTTGAATGCATACGGGACTTTGTTTAAACGCTTCGCATCGCCGCTCGTTTGTTGAATCTACTCGTGCGCAACCTCCTGTGAAATGGATTAGTAAGTTAGAAGCCTTCACGTAAGTGTACACAACAACTCATCAAAGTTATACAGGATTTTGTTGAAACGCTTCGCGCGTCGTCACTCATTTGTTGAATCTAATTGTGCGCCACCTAATGTGAAATTGAATTACTAAGCCAGAAGCCTTCCCTGGAGTGTACACAACATCTCACCCAAGTTTCATCGCTATCGGACGAATGGTATTTGAACGCATACGGGACCTTTTTGAAACGCTTCGCGCGTCGCCGCTCATTTGTTGAATCTATTCGTGCGTTATCTATTGTAAAATGGATTTACTAAGCCAAACACCATCCCTGGAGCTCACTCAACATATCACCCAAGTTTCATGGCAATCGGATGAATGGTATATGAACGCATACGGGACTTTGAAACGCTCTAACGTGCAGAGACAAACAGTAGAATTCAACATCACTGCCACCTTTGGTATAAAACACAACTTTTCGCCACGGGCGGAGTGTATGTAATGGCGGTAGTTGCACAGGTTGCGACCAGGTGGCTCTAACTTGCAGAGACAAACCGTCCAAAGACATCAGCTTTCACGAAGGCCAAGGCTAGTGGTTTCCATGACGACTGTTTTTGACTGTATATTGTGGTTCTAAAATTGTGTGTAAATTGTGGTTCTAAAATTGTGTTCATTCCACTTACCGGGTCAGATTGTGAGTCTAAACCATACATGGACCCACCCTAATATACATACCAAATTCCATCAAAATCGGTTCAGTTGTTTAGGAGGAGTTCAGTCACATACACACGTGCCGAAGAATTATATATATAAAGACAAGCTGACCCGGCAGACGTTGTCCTGCCAATCAATGAAAGTGTTGTAACTTTGTTCCTTGAAGTGCTTTTGGATACACAATATTTTTTCAATTTCTGTTAACTGCCTCTAAACTATCGTGAATTGAATTAACTAATTTAGAAACATTCGTTGGAGCGTGCACAACAACTCTCCAAAGTCTCATCGCAAACGGATAAATGGCATTTAACGCATACGGGATTTGGTTTAAATGATTCGTGCACTGTCACTCATTTGTTGAATCTACTCGTGCTCTACCAACTGTGAAATGGGTTTACTAAGTTAGAAAGCTTCACGTAAGTGTACACAACAACTCATCAAAGTTTCATCGCAATCGATGAATAGTATATAAACGCATACAGGATTTTGTTGGAACGCTTCGCGCGTCGTCACTCATTTGTTACATCTACTCGTGCGCTACCAATATTGTAAAATGGATTTACCAAGTTGAACACCTTCCCTGTCGTGTACACAACAACTCATCAAAGTTTCATCGGAATCGGATGAATGACATATGAACGCATGAGTGTTTTTCTTTAAACGATTCGCGTGCCGTCACTCATTTGTTGAATCTACTCATGCGCTACCTATTGTAAAATAGATTTACTAAGCCTGAAACCTTTTCTGGCCTGTACTCAATGATTCACCAATGTTTGATAGCAATCGGATGAATGATATATGACCGCATACGGGACATTGTGGAAACGATTCGCGCGCCGTCGCTCATTTGTTGAATCTACTCGTGCGCTACGTATTAAAAACTGGATTTACTAAGACAGAAACATTTCCTGGAGTGTACACAACAATTCACCAAAGTTTCATCGCAATCGAATAAATGGTATATGGACACAAACGGTACTTTGTTGAAATGATTCACGTGCCGTCACACATTTGTTGAATCTACTCGTGCGTTACATATTGTAAAATGGATTTATTAAGCCTGAAACCTTCCGTAGGGTGTACACAACATCTCACCCAAGTTTCATCGTAATCGGATGAATGGTATTTGAACGCATACGGGACCTTATTGAAACGCTTCGCGCGTCGTCGCTCATTTGTTGAATCTACTCGTGCGAAACCTCCTGTGAAATGGATTTACTAAGTTAGATACCCTCACGTAAGTGTACACAACATCTCACCCACGTTTCATTGCAATCGGATGAATGGTATATGAACGCATACGGGACTTTGATTAAAAGTTCGCGCGTCATTGCTCATTTGTTGAATATACTCGTGAGCTACCAATTGTAAAATGGATTTTTTAAGTTAGAAACCCTCACGTTAGTGTACACAACATCTCACCCAAGTTTCATCGCTATCGGACGAATGGTATTTGAACGCATACGGGACTTTGTTGAAACGCTTCGCACATCGCCGCTCATTTGTTGAATCTACTCGTGCGCAACCTCCTGTGAAATGGATTACTAAGTTAGAAGCCTTCACTTAAGTGTACACAACAACTCGCCAAAGTTTCATCTCAATCTATGAATATACGGGATTTTGTTGAAACGCTTCGCGCGTCGTCACTCATTTGTTGAATCTAGTCGTGCGCTACCTAGTGTGAAATTGATTTACTAAGCCAGAAGCCTTCCCTGGAGTGTACACAACATCTCACCCAAGTTTCATCGCTATCAGACGAATGGTATTTGAACGCATTACGGGACCTTTTTGAAACGCTTCGCGTGTCGTCGCACATTTGTTGAATTTATTCGTGCGCTATCTATTGTAAAAAGGATTTACTAAGCCAAACACCTTCCCTGGAGCTCACTCAACATATCACCCAAGTTTCATGGCAATCGGATGAATGGTATATGAACGCATACGGGACTTTGAAACACTCTAACGTGCAGAGACAAACAGTAGAATTCGACATCACTGCCACCTTTGGTATAAAACACAACTTTTCGCCACGGGCGGAGTGTATGTAATGGCGGTAGTTGCACAGGTTGCGACCAGGTGGCTCTACGTGCAGAGACAAACCGTCCAAAGACATCAGCTTTCACGAAGGCCAAGGCTAGTGGTTTCCATGACGACTGTTTTTGACTGTATATTGTGGTTCTAAAATTGTGTGTAAATTGTGGTTCTAAAATTGTGTTTATTCCACCTACCGGGTCAGATAGCGAATCTAAACCATACATGGACCCACCCTAATATACATACCAAATTCCATCAAAATCGGTTCAGTCGTTTAGGAGGAGTTCAGTCACATACACACGTGTCGAAGAATTATATATATAAAGACAAGCTGACCCGGCAGACGTTGTCCTGCCAATCAATGAAAGTGTTGTAACTTTGTTTCTTGAAGTGCTTTTGGATACACAATATTTTTTTCAATTTCTGTTAACTGCCTCTAAACTATCGTGAATTGAATTAACTAATTTAAAAACATTCGTTGGAGCGTGCACAACAACTCTCCAAAGTTTCATCGCAAACGGATAAATGGCATTTAACGCATACTCGATTTGGTTTAAATGATTCGTGCGCTGTCACTCATTTGTTGAATCTACTCGCGCTCTTCCAACTGCGAAATGGATTTACTAAGTTAGAAAGCTTCACGTAAGTGTACACAACAACTCATCAATGTTTCAGCGCAATCGATGAATGGTATATGAACGCATATAGGATTTTGTTGGAACGCTTCGCGCGTTGTCACTCATTTGTTACATCTACTCGTGCGCTACCAATATTGTAAAATGGATTTACCAAGTTGAACACCTTCCCTGGCGTGTACACAACAACTCATCAAAGTTTCATCGGAATCGGATGAGTGACATATAAACGCATAAGTGATTTTCTTTACATGATTCGCGTGCCGTCACTCATTTGTTGAATCTACTCATGCGCTACCTATTGTAAAATAGATTTACTAAGCCTGAAACCTTCTCAGGCGTGTACCCAATGATTCACCAACGTTTGATCGCAATCGGATGAATGATATATGACCGCATACGGGACATTGTGGAAACGATTCGCGCGCCGTCGCTCATTTGTTGAATCTACTCGTACGCTACTTATTAAAAACTGGATTTACTAAGACAGAAACATTTCCTGGAGTGTACACAACAATTCACCAAAGTTTCATCGCAATCGGATAAATGGTTTATGGTCGCATAACCTACGGCACTTTGTTGAAATGATTCGCGTGCCGTCACACATTTGTTGAATCTACTCGTGGGCTACCTATTGTAAAATGGATTTATTAAGCCAGAAACCTTCCGTAGGGTGTACACAACATCTCACCCAAGTTTCATCGTAATCGGACGAATGTTATTTGAACGCATACGGGACCTTATTGAAACGCTTCGTGCGTCGTCGCTTATTTGTTGAATCTACTCGTTCGAAACCTCCTGTGAAATGGATTTACTAAGTTAGAAACCCTCACGTAAGTGTACACAACATCTCACCCAAGTTTCATTGCAATCGGTTGAATGGTATATGAACGCATACGGGACTTTGATTAAAAGTTCGCGCGTCGTTGCTCATTTGTTGAATCTACTCGTGAGCTAACTATTGTAAAATGGATTTACTAAGATAGAAACCCTCACGTAAGTGTACACAACATCTCACCCAAATTTCATCGCTATCGGACGAATGGTATTTGAACGCATACGGGACTTTGTTGAAACGCTTCGCACGTCGCCGCTCATTTGTTGAATCTACTCGTGCGCAACCTCCTGTGAAATGGATTACTAAGTCAGAAGCCTTCACTTAAGTGTACACAACAACTCATCAAAGTTTCATCTCAATCTATTAATGGAATATAAACTTAAACGGATTTTGTAGAAACGCTTCGCGCGTCGTCACTCATTTGTTGAATCTAGTCGTGCGCTACCTAATGTGGAATTGATTTACTAAGCCAGAAGCCTTCCCTGGAGTGTACACAACATCTCACCCAAGTTTCATCGCTATCGGACGAATGGTATTTGAACGCATACGGGACCATTTTGAAACGCTTCGCGCGTCGTCGCTCATTTGTTGAATCTATTCGTGCGCTATCTATTGTAAAATGGATTTACAAAGCCAAACACCTTCCCTGGAGCTCACTCAACATATCACCCAAGTTTCATCGCAATCGGATGAATGGTATATGAACGCATACGGGACTTTGAAACGCTCTAACGTGCAGAGACAAACAGAATTCAACATCACTGCCACCTTTGGTATAAAACACAACTTTCCGCCATGGGCGGAGTGTATGTAATGGCGGTAGTTGCACAGGTTGCGACCAGGTGGCTCTACGTGCAGAGACAAACCGTCCAAAGACATCAGCTTTCACGAAGGCCAAGGCTAGTGGTTTCCATGACGACAGTTTTTGACTGTATATTGTGGTTCTAAAATTGTGTGTAAATTGTGGTTCTAAATTTGTGTTCATTCCACCTACCGGGTCAGATTGTGAATCTAAACCACACATGGATCTAAACCACTAATATACATACCAAATTCCATCAAAATCGGTTCAGTCGTTTAGGAGGAGTTCAGTCACATACACACGTGTAGAAGAATTATATATATAAAGATATTCTACATGGTTGTATTTGAGAGTCATTAAGATAGTCAATGTAAGTGCTAGTAAATTAATACTTGTTTTGGAGCTACGTAAAACTTTGGCTTATAAGTAAATGTTTGGAGGACATTATTGCTTTATGATTTGAATCATCTGAAAGAAATGTTGTTTTAGCCGCGATCAGCGAGCATGTAACGTAGAATCAAGAGATTTGCGTCAATAAATTGCAGGGACCATCCAAGAATAGTTCGCGCTTTGACGAATCTAGCAGGCCAATCTTCGAAGCTACGATGTGGTATCGCCTTAGAGCATACATGGGTGTTTGCAACAGAGTTGGGGCAGAGTCGGTCTGTATCCCACTGTTAGCAGAGTCTTCGCTGCCAGGGAAAACCATTAGACACTCTAGGTACGCCAGTATAGTAATTGATCTGCCCTTAGAGGTAAGACAAAGGTTCTTCGAGTAGGAAACGTTGATTTCCTCCAGTTATATTCGTGCCCGTACAGTGAGACAACAGTTTGAAACTCAGCTGGTACGCGCACAAAGCCACTGACTACGTCCATAGAACGGCGAAGCTATTTTGTGATCCATCGCTTGCTATGAATACTAATTAGGAGCCGATATGAGCCCATTAAATACTCTATGTGTAGGTATTAATTACTTAGATTGACTCAATTCATAATGACACAATCCAATCAGGAGCTGCACCATTGAGTAAACACATGGCCAAGTTTATTTGCAGAAAGTCGGTCAGGGTTGCAGGCAGAGCCACAGACCCGGCAGCCATCATGAAGAGGGCGGTCCGTGACGAATCTCTTGTTCACACTAAAGGGAGTCAATTAGACCGGAGCCCTTTCTCTTTTCTTTTAAGATTGTAGTGGGACGCTGAAGAATCTCGATATTTCGAAAAGTAATTAAGATATGCTTGATATTATGGTATCAAATGAATTATATGTACTGTTTCCATACATATGGAATGTTGGAATGAAGTAATTGGATAAGATTTGGCCAAGTTATTGTCTGAGGACAAATTAACTGCACCAAATAAATAGATGCATTTTTGTAAAGAGTAATTACCCAGTTCATGCTAATTTATTCAGACGGGTAGCGTAATTTAACGATATGACACGTTTGTAATTGTAATAATAATATAACCAGACTCAGAAGATGGTTGTATGGTGAAGCTATAAAATGTCTATAACTATGTGTATTTTGGAGGGAAAGGTATACCACTTCAGCGTTTGAAACTTATGGGAAGAGAAGACGATATGCGCGGAAAAGCAACACATGTTAAGCAAGGCATAAGCTAATGAAATCAATGTGATTCAAGGTAAATGTTCCGTTTCAAAACGGATAAATATTTAATAATTTCATAACTGTTATTTAAATGTAATTTGTGTTTGTTGTGTTGTGATATGCAAATTCATGTTAAATTGTGCCACGTGAAGAACACTATGGACACTCGCAAATGTCGAAGAGTAGCAACGTTAGAATATCTAGGATAGATATGAGTGCGGTGGAGCTCCAATCTTTATGAGAAGAGACTCACATATAATTTTTTATTTTTGTTGTGGGAAGTAATTGTAAAATATTTTTGTGTTTTGTGTTGTGTTTTGCCATGAATTAATTCCATTAAATGTTATTTAGGAATTTGTTGTTTCTTTCAAGTAGAGTAGTTACCTGACAGACTCAAATCCTGAACATGTGGTCGTATAGTGGGTTGAACGCCCCATGCCTCGAAAGACCGTGAACTAGCTGGCATACGAACATATGTTCCATATGATGACACAAGGGTACAGTATAAGGAAGTCATTTTTGAAGGCCTTTGTCTGGAGCGTAACACTCTATGGAATTGAAACTTGGTCTGTTGGAGCAGCAGAAAAGAGAAGAATTGAAGCATTTGAAATATGGTGTTACAGGAGAATGATGAAGATCAGATGGGTAGATTGGGTTACAAACGAAGAGGTATTAAGACGAGTGGGAGAGGAGAGATGTTTCTGGCGACTGCTAATGAAGAGAAGAGATAGGTTGGTAGGACACTTACTAAGACACCCAGGAATAACAAGCTTAGTTAAGGAAGGAAGTGTCGAGGGTAAGAACTGTAGGGGTAGACCAAGGTTAGAATATGTTAAACAGATTGCCTCAGATGTAGGGTGTGGTAGCTATGTAGAGATGAAACGATTAGCTGGGACAGGGAGGCATGGAGCGCTGCATCAAACCAGTCAAAAGACTGAAGACTAAAACAACAACCCCAGGACTATTTGCGTTTTCGAATGTGGTAGTTTGTTTCCAAAATCCACTACTTGGGTGAGGATCTAACCCACTCCCTTTCAGTTAGAAGCTCAGCGCCTCTACCGACTAAGCCACGCAGTACCCTATTACTGATATCATTCTGAGATTTTGTATGATGATACAGAGTACTAAGGTAAGTATTGCAATGTGAAGCATAACAAGTAGTTCCGGGAAGAACGAAATAGCCTATTTTCATATATCCTACTGGTCCTATCCATTAACAACTCTCCCGGATATTAAAAGGATTCTCCATGTGATGTATACTAAATAGGTATTGATACAAGACCTATGCCTCCACCTACAACATTACATTCAGAAAGTATGTGCTAAGTTTCGGAATTGGTGATCAGGACTGTCTTGGCGTGATAGCACCTTTCTGTAACGAGTCAGGGGAGTTGAGTTTCAGAGATGTCAAATGCACGCCTTCTATGATTTACGAAACGCAAGCTACAGAGTTTAGTGCAATTATATATATTTTTTATTTTTTTTATTTAGCGTGTGGCTTTTAGTGCCGGGAGTGTCCGAGGACATGTTCGACTCGCCAGAGGCTGTAGCTTTTTCAAGCGGACACCCATGGGGTGAGCTACAAGTTCCGTTCAATTTCAGGTAGTTCCAACTTTCGCTACCTATGTCACTGACACCTAGTGGTGAACTTTGGAACTTTGATAGAGCGTTTCAGTGAAATCCAACCTAGAAATTTAGCTTCACACAAGTTTAGTTAGTGGAAGGATCTTTTACACGCCATAAATCTATGACATGGGCCCGCCGGCTTTACTTCCCCTCTGAAAGAAGGCATACTGAAGGATTTTAACGTTGTTAAGAAAATCCGACCACTTAGGCTGGGTTTGAACCCGCGATCTTGGGCACAAGAGTTCACCATGCCACCAACTGCGTCACAGAAGCTGCTATGATTATTATAATAGCTTATCATACTAATCTTCTCTTCAGTCGCTTGAATAGGGTGCGAAAAAAAAAAGATCAGGTTTGAAAATGTCGAACACATGCCATCTTTAATTTTTGAAAACAATTGAACATGAGAAGTCTCTATACTAATTGTAAGCCCTGAATAAAGATTCGCTGTTCTGGAATCATTGCTCTCGGGTGATTACATCACACCTGACGTTAAAAATATATCCTCCGAGAATACATTATAATATGCAAGATTCATATGACAAATCCCCAATATGTTATGCAAAGAGACAAATTAGAAGTCACTAAAAAATCAGTGGAACAACTACTGGACCCATTCTACAAAAGGATTTGTCACATAAATATTTTTTTTCTTCCAGAAGTTCACCATAGGCTTCAGTGTAAGGTGTTTGTGCCGAATTTTGAACTTACTCAATCCTTAACTGGTCTTGGATGTTTTAAATCCTATTTGGAACGTTTTAAAATTAATATTGTAGATGGTTATCACTGTTTTTGTGATTCTCCTCAAACAATAGATCACCTGTTGTTTGAATGCTCTGTATTTGACAAAGCCAGATACAACTTCAACTGTCACTTAAATTTCTGCAACTTGAAATTTTCAAAACCACTTTATCACATATTCACGAAAAAATGTTATTATAAGGAGTTTTTAGCTTTTATTCATCTTATATTTCAAAAATTAATCTCATAATTTATGATGTAATTAATTTTTCAATAAATAAATAATATTTTGCGAGCGACCTGTCAAGAACTCTTAAATCCATAAAATTACTCTTTTATCAATCTTTGTTGTCGTTGTTGTTGTCGTTGTTTGAGTCTTCATTCTTTTGACTAGTTTGTTGCAGATCTCCATGCCACCCTGTCCTGAGGTAATCGTTTCATCTCTACATAGCTACCACACCCTACAACCGAGGCAATCTGTTTAACATATTCTAACCTTGGTCTACCCCTACAGTTCTTGTCCTCCACCTTTGCTTCCATAACTAAGCTTGATATTCCTGGGTGCCTTAGTATGTGTCCTACTAACCTGTCTCTTCTCTTCATTAGCAGTCGCCAGAAACATCTCTCCCCTCCCACTCGTCTTAATACCTCTTCGTTTGTAACCCTATCTACCCATCTGATCTTTATCATTCTCCTGTAACACCACATTTCAAATGCTTCAATTCTCCTCTTTTCTACTGCATCAATAGTCCAAGTTTCACTTCCATAGAGCGCCACGCTCCAGTCAAAGGCTTTCAAAAATTACTTCCTAATATTTAATATTTAAATCTATATTCGATGTCAACAGATACCTTTTTCGTAGAAATGCTTTCCTTTCCTGAGCCAACCTACTTTTTATATCCTCTTTGCTTCGTCCATCACTGGTTATTTTGCTTCTTAAGTAACAGAAGTCTCCTACTTCCTTCAGGTTTTCACTTGCCAATATGATGTCCATGGAGGTTTTATATTTATTTCGGCTGCATTCCAGCATTTTTGATTTATGTTTATTAATTTTCATCATGTATTCTTTCCGTAAGACGGAGTCCATACCGTTTAAGAACTCATTCAAATCCTCAGGAGTGTCGGCCAAGATGACGATGTCATCAGCAAATCTCCGTGTTGAAATTATTTCTCCTTGAATCTTCACTCCCACTTTAATTTTTTCTCCAATTCCTTTCATTTCTTGTTCAATGTACAGATTGAAAAGTATGGGTGATAAGTTGCAGCCTTGCCTTACACCTTTCTGAATACCAGCTTCTCTCTCATGTCCTTCAGCTCGAATGACTGTTTCTGGTTTCTGTATAGATTGTATATCGCCCTCCTATCCCTGTACTTTATTCCAATAGATTTCAAAATGTCAAACAATTTAGTCCAATCAACGTTATCAAAAGCCTTTTCTATGTCTACAAATGCCACGAACGTTCTCCTATCATTCCTTATTCTACCTTCCAAAATCAGCCTAATACTTAGTACAGCTTCCCTTGTTCTTACATTTCTCCTGAAACAAAACTGGTCTTCACCCAACTCCGTTTCTTAATAAATAATAATGTTATTGGTTTTACGTCCCTTTTAACTACACTGAACTCCGTTTCTATCTGGCTTTCCATCCTCTTGTAAATTATTCTAGACATTAATTTACGGAGTAGTATGTCAGAGCCCAGGATAGCTACTGTCTCAATAAATTAGTTGCAAAGCAAACACTCAATATGCAACAAAGCTTGATACGTATCATTCGACAACGTATTAAGACGCTACGTGTCGACGTCGAGTATACAAGGTAGTGCACAGTTTGGCTCAATCGTTATTACTATTTGTTTGAAAGTTAGCGAAAAGTATTCATCTCATAGAGTAACAACCGTGGTATGCTGCTGACAGAAACCTGTAGATGTACGCCTATGTAAAAAAAAAATGCAAAACCATCCGAGTGCTGCAACTTACCTAAAAGTTTAATACACTCGCGTACGCATGCTCAAGCTGCCTACGTGATGGACAATATACATGCCGCGTTCCACGTGCGTACGAAGTGGAGAACACTCGTGACATACTCCACTGGTCAGTGAGGTCGACATCATTCATGACAAGCTGGCCGTACCTGTGAGGTAGACAACCTGTATCGCGTGTTGCACGTGTCTATGAGTTAGACAACCCGCATGACGTGCACCACGTTCCTAGGAGGTAGACAACACTTGTGACATGCTCCACATGTTCGCAAGGCAGACCACCCTCATGGCAGGAACCACATAGCCTACCACTCAAGACATACTGCACAACCCGTATGAGAATCGCCTGAGAGTCAGGCAACACACATGACATGAAAGTGAGTGTTACATTGTTTCACCAAGGTTTTACCTATGTTGCACCACAGCGATGTCCGGCTCCGTGGCTAAATGGTTAGCACCCTAGGCTTTGGCCCGACGTGTCCCGGGTTCGATTCCTAGCCGGGTCATTAGGGATTTTAATCTCGTGCGGTTAATTCCCGTGGCTCGGGGACTGGGTGTATGTGACGTCTTCATGATGACTTCTGTTGGTTGGTTGGTTCATCAGTTTAGGGGCTGCGACAACGCGGTCATGTAGCTCCGTGTACTTTGGGTGTGTGTAAAATCTGTCTGATAAACAGTGATGGCTGTATTAGTGTGTGTATCTGCTTTTTAATTCAAGTAAGGACTGCAACTTTGAATTTTTCAAATAGTTCCTACTTTTGCCGCCAAATGCCATCGACAACGACTACTAGGCCTAGTTCAGAACTTAGCTACTAGACGCCACCACAGTCGGCTCTTGGCAACGGACGTAGAAACCTAAGAGCGTTGTTTACATTCCTAACCTATATAATTTGGCTTCACACAGGTGTAATTAGTGGAATGTTATTTAACATGCCCTAAATCTATGACATGGGACACCCAGCTTTACTTCCCCTCCGAAGGAAAACATACTGAGGGATTTTAAACGCTCTTTAAAAATCCGACGGCTTCGGCCGGGTTTGAACCCGCGATCTAGGGCATAGAAGCTCAGCATTCTACCGACTACGCCACCGAAGCCGCCTCATCCACATTACGACGCGCAGGTCATTGACAGGCGTCAACTAGAAAGACTTGCACTCGGCCTCTCGGGAGGCCCCAAGATCATCATTACCACACAGATCGGTTTGCAATTGCATTGTTGTTGTTGCTGATAATAATTCATATCAGGGAGGAGAGACATCTTTTTTATCAGCCACGTGTACTTGGGTGTGTTTTGAACTTGTTTGACGAACTGTGTTCATACAATGACTGTAATAGTGTGTGGATGGGGATAGGGTAGAATAATAACATTTATGTTCGACGATGTCGAAATGTAAACATTAGCCTATATGTCAGAAAACTGTGTCATATTGATAATCATTATAACACTGTTTTTCATTACGATACAGTTTCTACAGCCAATCAGAGCTAATTCATTGACCAATTAGGTAAGGATACCTTCGCGGTCGGACATAAACACAGAATCTCTCTATATAAATTACCGACATGGAATACGCACCGTCCATATGTTCGCGTAAATAAACTGACGAATATGAGACAAAAATAGCACTGTACCTTAATATCCTCAACTCCAATTTCTACACAGCGCATTGCTTTCAAACGACTTCGGTGACAATATTAGTGAATGATATAGAGCTGGACGGCAGATTGGAAACATATGGCCTGCATATGGCGTTGCAAGCACACAGAGCGCATGCGTCGATCGGTCAAAGAACTTAAGAAACAGAGATATCATACCCAGCGCGTGCACTCCGATCACAAATTTCAAGTGGCTGATTCTCAACAGATATTTATTATTGTTTATGTTAAAACATATAATAAAGTTATAATTATCGTCGAACATAAACAGTAGTATGCAACTCGCCTATAATGGTAATTAAGACATTCGTATGGAAATTATAAAACTCGCCTACGCTCGTTTTATAATCATACTCGTGTCCTAATTATTGCCATTGTAGGCTCGTTGCATAATGTACTATTCTATGGTGTAGCCTACAGTAAGTGGTTACAAGTGTAATAGCAAATTTAAAATAGACCAATCCCACTCCTCTCGGGCGACAATATTTTTATTCAACCTCGATTCGTTATTTCCTTTATTGGAGGTATTTGGTTGTAGTGAATGTATCATGACATGGTAAACAATCTAGTATTGATAAAACAATACTAGAAAGAAATATCTACTATTCCTTCGAACTTGCTTCAGCTTTCGAAGAAGCCATCATCAGGGAAATCCCTCCCTATATTATTCTGCTAAGGTCCATTCCAGTTTTGTACCGAAAATAAGGTCCCATTAACACCAACCTACACATAGGGGGTACCTACAGGTTCAGCATAACCCAATGCGTAAGCGAAACGCACTCACTTACTCTTTAAGTGCCTCACAATTAAATAAATACCTTAAAACATGTATATTTACAATGAAATAATGAAAGAATGCAACACGGTTACCATGGTAACAGAATCTCGCAGGTCCATCTATTTCTGTAAGACGCAATGCAATTCCAATTATTACATTACTGTGAAAGTTTCCAGACGGTTATAAGATTATCACAGAACCAAATCTAAGCTGTAAAATTCATCAATACATACAGTATAATGTGCTTAAGGGGGTCAAGGGGCACTCTAGCATTTTTTCACGCAATTTTCACTCGTGAGTGTGGTACGAAAGGTCTTTTTCACCCGACTATAAAGGGTCTTCGAAAACCACATTTAATGGCCCTTAAATTAACAGTGTATATGATATTCCCAGAAAACTAACTTCGCTATGATATACCTATGAAGGAATGACAAACCCCTAACCACTGCACCAGTAGCTGAATTGATAAAGTCTGATTATTCAAACCAAGGATAAATCAGTCCTAGCATTCATGATGGAGATTTTGCTAAGTGTACTCTTTACAACTAGAATATACGCAGGCGAAGCCGTGACTGGTAATGCTAGTACTTATAATTAACATAATTTAAAAACGGAAAACAATATTCAATGACAATTAATCTAGGAAAGTTATTCAAGTTATTACTGATCTAAAATTATATCAAAATATAATAAATAATATTGTCCTGAACCTTGAAAAATGTATGTGAAAATGTGTGCGTAGAAACTCCATATTGGTGCCAGTCAGATGGTATATGAACGAAGTTGGAGGTCTAGTTGAGTTCGAATAAGAATTGATTGTTGCTCTCTTACAGGCCACTGGGGTTTCAAACACTCTCTTCATTCATAGGACGGTCAAACACAATAAAAGAAGAAAATAACTTAACCTTAACATTCAGTTGACAGGCAGTTGTCATTACATCTGGATAATCGTTGGATTTTTGCTGTTGTAAAATGATCCCCTACTACTGTACTATCTTTTAGCTTAGATTATTTAGGTTATTTATGAAGTTTTTAATATCAAGTTGCATGGCTCGTGAATAGTACAGAAGAATCATATTTAAAACAATTGAATGTTCATATTGATCATGATAATGGCATTGCTGATAGATTACCATGAAGAGAATGTTTTAACATTCTGATGGGAAGTCCGGAATACTGGTGCAATTTATATTTATTCCAGAGAATACTAGCTGAAATACGGAATGAACCTTTATATTTTTTGGTTCTATGATGAGGTATCTGGAGCATTTGTGCAGTGTGTCTATTTGCAAGGTTATGCACTGACTGCGTGGGAGTTAGTGTGCAGTAAATATAAGACGGAATTTTGATTTTTGATGTGTAATATCTTTCCTCTCGGTTGTTGGATTTTTTTGTGGGGGTGATTTTGGAAATGGGACGGAAATGTGTAACAGGAAAGAATGAGCGCGCGCGGTGGCGGAGATTGGTACCACGACGTACTGTCTGCCAGCGCGCGGTGGCGGAGATTGGTACTACGACGTACTGTCGGCCAACATAGTGTTGCCTCTCGGCTGCTGGATATTTTTTGTGGGAGTGATTTTGGAAAAGGGACAGAAATGTGTAAGACGAAACCGGGGAAGCGTGCGCTATTTGATTTGACCAATGAGCGAGCGCGGTGGCGGAGAGATGGCTGTGAGATGGTGCCAACCTATTTTGCATGGGGTGACGCCCCCTCTTTTCCTATAGCCCCCTTTATTTAACCAAAGCACCCAAAACTAATAGGTCATCGGCTTTTTAATATCACGCGAACCAATAATGCTAGGGACTTTTATGACTCCCCCTGTTTTCCTATAGCACCCTTTACTTAACAAAATGACCCAAAACTAATAGGTCATTGGTTTTCTAATATCTCGCGAACCAATATTGCTAGGAGCCTGTATGAGGTATCCTAGAACTCGGGGTGACACCTCCCGTTTTCTTGTAGCCCGCTTAATTTAACCAAAGGTCCCAAAACTAAAAGGTCATCGTATTTTTAATATCTCGCGAACCAATAATGCTAGGGACTTGTATGAGGTGTCCTAGGTGTCGGGGAGACGCCCCCCATTTTTCCATCCCTTTAACCAAAGGACCCAAAACTAAACGGTCATCGGCCTTTTAATATTACGCGAACTAATAATGCTAGGGACTTGTATGCGGTGTTGTAGGACTAGGACGCCCCTTTTTTCATGATTATGTGATTTGCAGAGATGGGTAAATCCTGAGCAGAATATATGCGAAATTATCGACAAAAGAAACGTGAGAAAAAATTAAAAACTGGAGGAGTACAGCCGAAAAAATTGACTTCATATATATTTCATCTCAATTTCATAGTAGGATAAGATGTCAGATGTTACACATCATATGCAAGTATTGTAAGGCGCGTTTTATATTTATTTAATTATTTTATCACAGTCGTCGTTCTTTTAACATTAGCCATCCAATCTGAACAAAACATGGAGTTATATAAGATGTTATTGGTTCATTAGGAATAAACCACACTCATTTTGCTTACATTACCCATCGGCGCTACAGCTCATGGAGAGCCCGGGCCTTCCCATGCTTTAGGATCGTGGGCCGGTCGTCTCCATCCACGAATTCCCAGTTGCCGTACATCATCGTCCACTTCATCCAACCATCTCTTACGCGGATGGCCTATTTGTCTTCTTCCTTCAGGATGCCGATAGAATACTTGGTGTGCTGCTCGTTTCACCTCCATTCTCTCCATCGGAGTCTACCCCTTCTAATTTCTATTGATTTTCGGGGCTCAACATACAAGTTATATAATTCATTCTTGTATCTTGTTCGCCAAGTTCCATTTTCTTAGACGGGTCCATAGATTTTCCTTAGAATCTTACGTTCCTATTTGTCCAACAATTCTTCGCCCCTGTTAGTAAGTACCCATGTCTCACTACCATGAGTCGGCACTGGTCTAATTACTGTTCGCTAGTCTCTTCATCTTGATCTTACGGCACGCATGAACATGTCAGTCAGAACTGCGCAGAGAAAATATAATAGGAGTAAGGAAATATATACAGGGTGTCATTTATGTACTTGAGTATCCTTAAGGGGCGTGTAGGGGATGGGTATAGATTCAATTTGAGATAGGGAACCTGGGGTCGTAACGGCCTCCTAATCCCAGAAAGCAGGTTTGAATTTTGTCACGTTTTCGTTTTTGATGGCCAATAAAGACAATTTTATTTTAGTTAATTATTATGTTTGTTGTTAAGCTTTAACTTCCTGTTTTCAATTGTTCTGAAAGCCATTTTTGGACGGAGTACGTTTGGTTGTGGAGATTTATTTTGTTGTTCGTTACATTTTGATGACAAGTGAAGAAAATTTCTTGACTGATTTACATTGGTTTCAAGAGTTTTAAGTAAGCCTACGAATTTTGTACTAAATAAAGTTGCATTCCTCTTGCCAATCGATAGTTCCGTCGTCTGTAACTACTGCAGAAACACACGTAACTTATTGATACTAATAATCAAAAGGCAATTAACAGAATCAACTATAGTTTAAAGAAATCAACACAGAATAAACACGCACTGTGACTACGCCCCCTCCTACCCCTCGAGAAACGAACCCGGGAACACCGGGGAACCACGCTTCGCAGCTATCCTCTCGACAAACGCAGCGTTGAGCGGTGGTAGTGCCAAGACCGTTGACAGCGAAAGAGAGCCTAACCTCAGAGTTACACATGCCGCGCATGCCTACTTTACAGGGACGGAGGGCCTGAAACAAACCTGTTTTCTAGGGTTAGGAGGCCGTTACGACCCCAGGTTCCCTATCTCAAATTGATCCTCTACCCATCCCCTACACACCCCTTAAGGGTACTCAAGTACATAAATGACACCCTGTATATTCACCAGGTGGCTCATTTTCTCCGTACAGCCTAATTTTAGGGGTCCCGCATGTGCTAATGATGAACGGGAGGTTGTATATCTGCATTCCTAAGGGGTATCCTTTAATGAGAGCTGGTTACGTCATAATGCCAAGAGATAACAACCAGACGGCCGCTCGCTACATGTTCCTCAGTGCTCAGGTCTAATGCGCCCCATTGCGTTATGAAACCAAAGCTTCGATGGCGTTACGACGAGCTTCCTCATAGATTAGAATGATGTTCGTGTACTCATTGTTGAATACACCAGCCATTGTCAATATGTTGCCAGCGACTGTCGTGTTGTAGCACATATGAGCCTATTATGCTCTCAAATGTGAGGTTTCATAACGCAATGGGGTGCATTAGACGGGTAGCGCTGAGGAACACGTGGCGAGCGGCCGTCCGTTTACCATCCCTTCGTATTCTGCACAATCTGCCAGCATGCACTGTGATCCCTGTGGACATCAGTTATTATAAATCCCATACAGCAGTAGTGCATGTGGGACACTTATAAGTCGATTGTACGGGGCAAATGAGTCACCTGATATATTTATCAATTTCAGGGGCTTGAACATCGCGGTTGTGCATTCCTAGGTACTTGGGTGTTCGCAGAAATTGTGTGATAGCCTGTGTTATTTGCGGGATGAAGTAGTGTGTGAATCGAAAGGAGGCAGCCGTGGACTTAATTTAGGAACCATCGCGGCTTTTGCCTGGAGTAGAAGTGGGAAACCACGGAATAACCACTTCCAGGATTGCTGAGGTGGGAATCGAAACCGGACCTCCGGGGCGACAGCCAAGAATACTAACCCATAATTTTTGGTTATTCCTCATTACGACAAAATTGAAATAACAATCTGTTTCGTTACTCGTTACTATTGAAAAGGGATAACGTTACCCTTCAGTTATTTAATTTCATTACAACAATTGCGTTACCTCACGTTAGCGTTAAAATAACTGCTGTTCTACTAGTAACGGTATTACTCGCCTTGTCTCCATTATCCTCACCATCACGCGCCATGTACTCATGAAATAATCCTTGGTGCTATATTCCAGATGCAGTCTAGCTTTCCCCTTTACGACAGAGCTCAAGCCAAAGCGCATTAGACAGCGAAGTGCGGGAGTGTCTGTATTCCTCGTTACTCTCTGGGACGTTCTCAGTTGATGTCTTCACTGAGTACAAGGAACTGTTTACGACACTGCACAACGCAGCAGTTAATGGAAGGCCGTGAAAGGGGTGTGACAGTGGCCCGTTTCTGGGCGAAGATAATCTAATTCGAGACATTGTTGTATGTATTATTCCTTTTTAATATTGTGTATCATCCCTGTGTATATGTTGTAGTGCTTTTGACTCGAATAACTGGCAGCAAAACACTCTGCAACTTTGTGACGTCACTACACCACGGCCAACTGGCCTTAGTGCGGACTTGTGACGTCCAACATTGTTGATCTATACACATGAAGAAAATTTTGAATATACTGGGTCATTATCTATGTGCGCCCCGATAAACACGGCAAGCTAAGCTGGCTTTGACAGGAGCAGATCGCGGGCACACGTATACGGTTCATCCGGTGGTGGCGCGCACTTTTACAATTTTACCAAACATGTTCAATAATGTGTACATACAGTGCTGAAAATGCCCTCCCTCTCTTGTAACACACACCTGACATCTTCTGATGAAAGAATGGACAACAATCTCATCTAATTTTTAGCCTATTTTCATTTATGAAAAAAAATAGGCTTATGAGATCACATTTTGTCCGTGTGTCTGTGTGTGTGTGCGTGTGATATGGTGTGTGTGATGGTGTGTCCCCCCCAATAACTTCTAAACGGCTGGAGCAATTCCAAAGAAACTCGGTAAGTTCATAGCAATATTCCGGACGACCCCGACCGTGCCCTTCGAATTTTGTAACGTCTCACCAATCCAACATGGTGGCTGTGCGATATATTTCACCAGCATTCAATATCTCCGAAACTATTATCGATATCACCCTGGAATTTTGTACGGTGATAAAGGGAACTACTAGAAGTTCACCTTTGTGATCTTTGAAAACCTGGCAACTACAAAACCAACATGGTAGCCAAGCGAATTTGTGACTTTAAATTGACGTTTCTCGCGATTTAACCAAACAAACGCAATACAATTTGGTACAATATATGATTATACACATTGTAATGCACCGACATCTAACTTCGTTCAATTGTTTACATAACCAGAAGATGGCGGCTGTGCGAATTTTAAAATTAAATTTTTATTTCTTGTGTCGTAATCATGTAATCGAAGTGAAAGTTTGAATAATGAACCTACGCAATATTTTTCCTTTAATGGTACAGGACTCTATGGTCTATACATATAACAATCCAACACGGCGACCATCCGAAATATTTAGATGGATCTCAATATCTACGAATCTATTACAGCAATCAAACTGAAGTTTTGTATGTTGATAGAGGCAATTACCATAAGTAGGATATATGAAAATAGGCTGTATAGTTCTTCACGGAACTACTGGTTGTTCTGTAAGAACACAACGTTGTCTGTTAACTTTTTTATTATTTACGGAGCCAGTTTCCTTGAATCGTTTACCGAGCCTCCTAATTGTACTGACATTAGGCACAGGTATTCCTAGAAAACTTGATACGAAAATTTCGTCATGTTTGAGAACAAGACTTTCTGCTTTTCATATACGAAGTATGGATATACACACGTTCGGACAATGCGAATCGGTGTCTAGGCATGACCAACAGTCAAGGTAATCACAATACTTACTAAACGTGAAACACTAACGTCGAAGCTTTGCAGATACACGTCCATATGATTGACAAAACACGTGTGAACTAACAATATTATTTATTTATTTATTTATTTATTTATTTATTTATTTATTTATCGTATGGCTTTTAGTGCCGGGAGTGTCCGAGGACATGTTCGGCTCGCCAGAGTTTGTAGCTGCTTCCAGCGGACACCCAGAGGCTGAGCTACACTTTCCGTTCAATTTCAAGTAGTTCCAACTTTCGCTACCAGGTGTCAATGATACCTAGTGGTGAAGGTTGGAACTTTGATAAGAGTGTAATTAAGTACAAGTTTTTCGGGCTTGTAGGCCGTGGTCCAGACAGGATATCTCCCGACGTTTCACCGGAAACTGCGTCCGGCATTATCAAGGGTTCCGCTCCTTTCCTTGGTCAGCAGTGGAAAGAGGAAGAGGTTGAAATAATGGGTAACGGTTTGTAGTGGAGTATTGTTGTTTGAATATGACTGTCGGTTGGGTGGATCTTGGCGATGAACTAACAGCTGGAAGGTAGTTTTGGATCTTCAAATTAGCATGGTGAGCCGAGTGATCTCTTCGCATTCCGGCTGGATCGTCTGGTCTCACGTACATATTGCGGGGTGCGGTGCATGCTCCGGCTTCGGCGACCGAGCTTGTGAGGGTCAGGTGTTCCCTGGGCGACTGCCGAGCTGTAGCGGGAAGGTTCTTCAGGTTGACGTGTGAGTGATTTCTTGGCCTTGGTGTTCCTAAGGGCTGGGATCCATGTATTACGCACACGTTCAATTTCTTCCTTCCGATTGAAATTGTCGGGGTGTTTGAAGATTTCTATGACTTCCCGTTGCAGCCTGGCGTGGTAGTGTGTGGTCGTGGAGAGTATCACCGTGTCCCCGTACTGTACATCGTGACCGGGCAAGGGAGAATGCTCAGCGACTAACGATTTCTCAGTTTGACCCAGGCGGCTGTGTCTGTTATGATCCTCGAGTCTGGTGGTCACGCTCCTCGTCGTCGTTCCTATGTACACCTTCCCACAGGAATACGGGATTCTGTAGACACCTGCAGTGGAGTGTGGGTGGCGCTTGTCTTTAGCGGATCGCAGCAAGTCCCGGATTTTGGCGGTGGGTTTATAAACCGTCTTCACCCCATTGGTCTTGAGTAATTTGCCCATCCTGTCCGTTACCTTCTTCACGTACGGCAGGAATGCGGTGGCCACCGGAGTTTCCTCAGAATCTTTCCTCGTGCTCCGGCGCCTGGGAAGAGAGGTCGCTCAATCTCCTTATTGCTGTATCCGTTGGCGCATAGTCCCTCTTTATATGATTCAGCTCTTGGTTGAGGTTGGATGGCTCACAGATTCTCCTAGCACGGTCTACCAATGTTTTAATAACTCCGTGTTTCTGTCGGGGCAGGTGATTGGATGTCTTGTGTAGATACCGGTCGGTCTGTGTGGGATTCTGGTATACGGTGTGCCCCAAGCGCAGGTCATTAGTCCTGGTTATCAGCACGTAAGAAAGGCCAGGCACTACAAACCGTTACCCATTATTTCAGTCTCTTCCTCATTCCTCTGCTGACCAAGGAAAGGAGCTGAACCCTTGATAATGACGGACGCAGTTCCCGGTGAAACGTCGGGAGATATCCTGTCTGGACCACGGCCTTCAAGCCCGAAATCTTGTATTTTATGAACGCCGGCCGTGAAAGCCTAAGCTGTTATATTTGATAAGAGCGTTCCAACGAAATCTAACCTAGAAATTTAGCTCCACACAAGTTTAGTCTGTGGAAGGATCTTTTTAAATCTATGACATGGACCGCCGGCTAACTTCCATTCCGAAGGAAGGCATACTGAAGGATTTATATAACGATATGAGTCAGCGGTGCGCGCCACCACTGGCTGAACCATGTACGCGCGCCCGCGATCAGCGCCAGTCACAGCCGGCTTAGCTTGCCCTGTTTATCGAGGCGCACATGGATAACCCTGGAACACCACACTCATAAAGTACATGTGGAAATACCACACTCGGGTCTGTCCGACTCAGTCTAGTTGTAGACATTTATATCGTGTCTGACGAATTTCGTCACTTATTATTATTCTAGCTGCCTAACTCCACTATACCGGTGGCAAGTCCGGGGCCCTATTCGCAAGAAATGGGGAAGGAGGAGTCGGAGGAGTAACACCTCGTTAAAAAACCTAGGTCCAGCTGACCCGGCTGGTAGTACCTTGTAAGGGTCCCTTGCCAGGGTTACGGTGAAGTCCTCAACGGCATTGTTGGTGGAGCGGTTGAACTGCGGTACAGTAATAATGGCGGAAGGGGCCTCCTTGTGCTCGGGAGATTAGGAGTAAAAGGTATATGGTCCACATATATCAGGGTAGCGTCTGTCTCAGATTGAGCGGCTACAAACAGCGTCTGTTCCAGATTGGGCGGCTGATTTTAATACTGGGAGGCTTACTACCTCATCAGTTATAACCTCGCTATCCTTCGGGATAGACTTTCTCAATTCTTTTCTTCACTCATGATGGAACACACAAAGTATTGGATTATCTACCCCAGGTGGTAATTACCCAGGTGGTAATAAATCCACCTCCACGTATTGTGGAGTTAGTAGGCCTGTGGAGTCTGGGGAGCCTGCAATGTCATGTAAGAAGAAATATATTATATACTTAGCAACAATTAACATAAACTCACTCCTTCAGATAGGAAAACTAAAGCAAACATTGGATGTTCTTGAGAAACATAACATTGTCTTCACTGCATTGCAAGAAACACGATTTTGTGATGAAGAAGCTTTTGAGTCTCAAGGATTCAGAATTTATAAAGGAATACCTGGCACAAGAGTTACACCGAACATCCCTCATCTTGGTACAGGTTTTATAGTCCACAAGAAAGCTGTTGATTCAGTGCTGGATTTTACATCATTCAATTGAAGACTATCCACATTGTCATTTAGATCACTTAATAAAGCCTATACCGTGGTCAATTTTCATGCACCGACGAACGTGTCAAACAAGAAAGACCGAGAGCAAACTAATATAATATGGGAACAATTAGAAGACGTGATTGACAATATTCCAGCACATCACAGCACCATCCTCCTCGGTGATTTTAACGCCCAAGTAGGAAGAGAGAAAAAGTTTAGGAATATAGTTGGAAACTATCCTGCACATAAACGAACAAACAGAAATGGCGAACGGCTGATTGACACCTGCAAAAATAACAACCTAGTTTTTAAATCTACTGCGTTTAAACATCTTCCTCGGAAAGCAAAGACATGGAGACATCCAAATCCACTTATGGGTAAATTTCAACTGGATCATGTGGCAATATCAAAAAAATCAGATCGTGAAATCCAAAATGTGAAGGTCCTGCGTAATGCGAATATAGACTCAGATCATTATCTGTCCCTTATAAAAATGAAAGGTATTCCGTTTAGCTTTAAGTTGCTATACAGTGCAGCAAACAGTGCAGGTAGAAATGGTGTTGGAATTATGCTTTCAAATGACTTTGCCACCTGCCTGGTCAGTGTAAACAGAAGAAATGACAGAATAATGAGTGTGAAGCTGTGCCTTGGGGAGGAGTTCACAATTATAGCTGCTTATGCTCCACAAGTTGGTTGTGAAGAGCAAGAAAAGGATGACTTCTGGAGAGACCTGGAAGAAGAACTTTCCAGCATACCAGCAAATGAAAAAGTATTTTTGGGTGGAGATCTGAATGGACACGTTGGAACCAGTATCGAAGAAGAAGGAATGAGAAGAGTACATGGAGGTTGGGGATTTGATGCGAGAAATGAAGAAGGCGAGAGAGTGATAAATTTTGCCTTGGCTTCAGATCTGGCAATTTGTAACACCTTCTTCCAGAAAAGCGAGAGGCATCTATTGACATACAAAAGTGGAGGACGGGAAAGCCGAATAGATTTCCTCTTGTGCAGAAGAATACATCTGAAGGAGGTAAAGAACTGCAAAGTCATACTAGGGGAAGACGTGACTCCACAGCACAGAGTGCTGGTGCTGGACTATGAATGCACAGGCATGAAGAAAAGAGCAGTACGGAAAATGACTCCAAGAATCAAATGGTGGAGATTAAAAGATCCAATTTTGGGAAGTGAATTCAAGGACAAGGTGCTCCAAGAAACACATTTAGTGGAGAGAGTTCAGAAATGGTGGAAAGTAAATGCTGAGGCTATCAGGAAAGTTGGTGTGGAAGTTCTGGGTAAGACGTCTGGGAAAGGCAATATCAAAAAAATCAGATCGTGAAATCCAAAATGTGAAGGTCCTGCGTAATGCGAATATATAAAGAAACATGGTGGTGGAACGATGAGGTCCAGGATACGATCAAGGCGAAAAAACAAGCCAAGAAGGCCTGGGAAGAATCTGGAATGACCAAAGACAGAGAACACTACAGACAAGCAAACAAAGCTGCGAAAACAGCAGTTGGAAGAGCAAAGGCAATGGCATGGAATGAAGTCTACGAAAATCTAGAGACCAAAGAAGGTGAGGCAAAGCTCTTCAGAATTGCTAAGGCACGGGACAGAGCATCAAAAGATCTTACCCACATCAAGCAAATAAAGAATGAACAAGGAATGGTAATTCGAGATGAGAACCAAATTAAGAAGAGATGTGAGGAGTACTTTGAAAAGCTGCTTAATGAGGAGAATAAAAGGCTTGTGTTTGAAGATGGTATTCAAAATTATAATTTAACAGCTAACATTTGCAGGGTAGAGATTGTAACTGCTATGAAGAAAATGAAAAGTGGAAAAGCAACGGGCCCCGATGAAATCCCCGTAGAGGCCTGGAAATGCCTGGGAGAAGAGGGAATAGATATGTTGCTGAGCCTATTCCAACAAATATTTCAAGAGGAAATAATGCCCAACGAATGGCGGAAGAGTACCATAATTCCCATCTATAAAGAAAAGGGGGACATTCAGGATTGTGCAAATTACAGAGGAATAAAACTCATGTCGCACACTATGAAGATCTGGGAAAAAGTCATTGAAGGTAGGCTTAGGCAAGAGACAACAATAGCAGAAGAACAGTTTGGATTTATGCCAGGGAAAGGAACCACAGATGCCATTTTTTCTCTAAGACAGCTCATGGAAAAACACAGGGAAAAGAAGAAAGAATTGCATATGGTGTTCATAGATCTAAAGAAGGCTTATGATCGTGTCCCCCGTCAAGAAGTATGGAGATGCATGAGATTCAAGGGAGTACCAGAGAAGTATGTGCGCATTATCCAGGACATGTACCATAGACGCAAGTTAGAAGCAGTGTAGGGCTAACGGGAACCATACCAGTTGAAGTTGGTCTCCATCAAGGATCTGCACTGAGTCCCTATATCTTTGATCTGATAATGGATGTTATCTCTGAAAGCCTTTGAGAACCTGCTCCTTGGTGCATGCTATTTGCAGATGACATTGTACTATGTAGCACTAATCAAGAACAACTCGAACTTAAACTAGAACACTGGAGAAAAGCATTAGAGGACAGGGGTCTTAAAATCAGCCGGAATAAGACTGAATACATGTGCCTCGGTGGAAAGGGAAATGACAGTGTGAAGATGGACGGAAATCAGTTCCAAGCAAGTAATAGTTTCAAGTACCTTGGATCAACGGTATCTGACGATGGCAATCTAGACCTGGAAATTACCCACCGAATTCAGGCTGCCTGGTTAAACGGGAAAAGGTTGTCTGGTGTCCTCTGTGACAGGAGACTAAATGTCCAAGTAAAGGGGAGAGCCTATAAAAGTGTGGTGAGACCTGCCATGCTATATGGAGCAGAAACTTGGCCAATAGTACAGTCGCAAAATAAACGGCTGGATGTAGCCGAAATGAAAATGCTGAGATGGATGTGTGGTGTTACTAGGAAAGACCACATCAAGAACAGCTTCATACGAGGAAGTGTCAAGGTAACCCAAGCATCAAGGAAAGTTCAAGAAAGGCGGTTGCTCTGGTATGGTCACATTAAGCGCAGGGGTGAGACCTATGTGGGAAGAAGAGTGCTGGATCTTGAGCTGGAGGGCAGGAGGGAGAGAGGCAGACCTAGAAGAAGATGGATGGACTGCGTGCGGGAAGACTTCGCAGAAAAGCAGTTAACCGAAAACACCATTTGGGACCGAGGGAAATGGAAAAGACTTGCCAAAAACGTCGACCCCGCATGAGCGGGAAAAGATGAAGAAGAAGAAGATTCCGTTTAGGAACAATAGAGTGAATGTTGAAAAGGGAATGAAAACGCAAAAGTACAACATCGGTGGTCTGAAGTCAAATAACAACACTTTTGCGGAAACACTCCACAACAAACCAAAAGATGGAACATGTTTTACTTTAAGGAACGCCATTGTTACTGCGGCTTCAGAATCCATTCCTCTTGATAGAACGCGCAAGCATCCATGGTGGAACGGTCAATGTGATCACGCAATAGAGGAAAGAAGAAAAGCTTGGATCAAGTGGAATAACAAGAAAGACGATGTGAACCTTGAGAACTTTCTCTGCATCAGGAAAGAAACTTGTAAAATTTTAAAATTGGCAAAAAGAAATTTCCACAAATCTCAAATTATTCAAATTGAAGATGATTTTCAAAGGCACAAAACAAGGGATTTCTATCAAACTTTTAAACACCAACTGTCCAAATACGTCGCCCCTACTCTTCACATCCGAGGATCTGATGGTAAACTTAATCTCAATAATAAAGACTGTGCTAAAGGTTTTGGAGAATATTTTGAAACCCTTTTGAACACGGACATACCTACTGAACAACTTGCTTTCTATCCTAGCGTTGCATACCACGACAGTTCACCACCCTCCGTCGAAGAAATAACACAAATCATCAAGGCGCTAAAAAATAATAAAACCTCTGGGGAGGATAGTATTGTGGCTGAATTATGGAAATATGCAGATAATGACTCCATCATTTGTCTCCAGAAAACCATTAAAGAAATATGGCATAGTGAAAAGTTGCCGGAGGATTGGACTTCTGCCATCATTCATCCTATACATAAGAAAGGGGATAAATCCGACCCAAATAATTATAGAGGTATTTCACTGGTATCGGTAACGTACAAAATATTTGCAAGGGCTCTTCTGAACAGAGCAGAACCGATATTAGACCGTCAGTTAGGGGAATATCAAGCTGGGTTCAGGAAATCAAGATCCTGTCCTGAACAAATTCATAACATTAAGACCATAATTTCCTACTGTACGGTACGATCAAAACCTTATGTTGTGATTTTTGTGGACTTTCAAAAGGCTTATGATTGCATTCATAGAGACACAATAATTAACACCTTACGTGAGTTTGGCCTAGACAATAAATCAATTAATTTGTTCAAAGCAAGCTTAGAAAACACCATTTCTAAGGTCAAATTTCGTGGTGAATTGTCCGGAGCCTTTGCAATCAAGACTGGCTGTAGACAAGGTGATCTGGGATCACCGATGCTGTTCAACTGTGCCTTGGAAAAAATTATAAGAGAATGGTTAACAATCTTACCAAATAATTATGGTATTCGAATTGGTTATAAAAAAGAAGACCTGAATATAAACTGTCTCGCTTTTGCAGATGACATTGCTTTGTTCGCTAATTCAATGGAAGAGGCCACTGACCAACTTAATAAACTACAAATCATAGCTGCTAAAACTGGACTTAAAGTGGCCTTCCATAAAACTAATTTTATCATAAATGTCAAAGATGCCTCAAAATTCATCACGATTGGTCTGCAAAAAATCAAAAAAGTCCGAAAATTTAAATACCTAGGCGAATGGATTACTCCTAATAATTCAGAAATAGCTGCCATTGAGAGCAGATGTAACAAATTGGAAGGTGCCTTTCAAACCTGCAAAAGCATTTACAAAAGTAAAAGCTTGTCCCGGAATGTCAAACTTTGTCATTATAACACAGTAATTAGGCCGTCAGCACTGTATGCTGCAGAATGCTTACAGATGACAAACAAAGGCCCATTGAGAAAATTAGAACTTAAGGATCGGAAAATTCTAAGGAAAATATTAGGACCTGTTAATGATAATGGTACTTACAGAAGAAGACATAACAATGAATTATTTGAACATATAGAAGATTTGGTGAGTGTGATGGGAAAAAGGAGAATGTCTTTCTTTGGACATTTGGAGCGGATGGAGCATCATCGACTTTCATATCGAATCCACTCATCAATCTCTAAAAAAAATTCCTATTGTAAATGGTCGATGCAAGTTAAAAAGGACCTAACAGAAGCTCGAATCAATCAAGCTCTGGTTTGGGATAGGAACCTGTTCAGAAAGGCGGTTAAATCAACCAGTAATCTACACCCTTTAACATCTGTGATGCCTCGCCCTCACTGCAAGTGGACGGAAGAAAGGAGAGCTGAACATTCATCAAGAATGAAGATCTACTGGCAGACAAGAAAACAAGCTTTACAGTGATCATATGAGTGAAGAACATCGTGGTCCATTGATGGCCGAAACGACTCAAAAAAAAATTCTAGCTGCCTACTTTATCGTTAGAGGATAGTGGAAAATAATTGATTTGATGCTTGTAGCTTACATATTTTAATTAATACAATTATGAACACAATGAAAGCAATTACAGCCTGATTATTGCAGAGGTACATTAATTGTTTTTGTTACCACTGTCGACAATATTTCTCAAGTTTTGGGGTAAATTCATAGTTATAAAGCAGTAACTTAGAACAAATAGCACTGACAGTTTCCTTTAGCGAGGGGTTACAATATCCTTCACAAGCGTAGTTGATAATATGCTGAGATTCTATGCCCATGATCACGGGTTCAAATCCGGCCGAAGTCGTCGGATGTTTTAAGAGCGTTAAAAATCCATCGGTATGCCTTCCTTCAGAGGGGAAGTAAAGCCGACGGTCCCTTGTCATAGATCTATGGCATGTAAAAGAACCCTCCATTAATTACACTTGTGTGGAGCTAAATTATCGGTTAGATTTGACAAACTCTCTTAGGTTCCAACGTTCGTCACGATGAACCGAATGCTGTGGCATCTATTAACCAAGTTCATAACTACACACATCAAAAAAAGTTTTGCATCACCTCGGTTCCAAGAGTTCCGGAACCGTTAAATACAAAGGGAATAGAGATCAACACAAACAACATTTCAGCTCGTTTTATTGCTCATGAGACCCACACATTGCATGTTGTACCATCATACAGCTAGACTTTCAGCATTTGTGGTCCAGATTGCAGTACACACCACTACCTCTAATACCCAGTAGCACGTCCTCTTGCATTGATGCATGCCTGTATTCGCCGTGGCATACTATCCACAAGTTCATCAAGACACTGTTGGTCCAAATTGTCCCACTCCTCAACGACAATTCGGCGTAAATCTCTCAGAGTGGTTGGTGGGTCAAGACGTCCATAAACAGCCCTTTTCAACATATCCCAGGCATGTTCGATAGGGTTCATGTCTGGCGAACATGCTGGCCACTGTAGTCGAGCAATGTCGTTATCTTGAAGGAACGCATTCACAAGATGTGCACGATGAGGTCGAGAATTGTCGTCCATGAAGACAAATGCCTCTCCAATATTCTGCCGATATGGTTGCACTATGGGTCGGAGGATGTCATTCAGGTATCGTAAAGCCGTTTCGGAGCCTTCCATGACCACCAGTGGCGTACGTCGGCCCCACATAATGCCACCCCAAAACATCAGGGAACCACCACCTTGCTGCACTCGCTGGACAGTGTGTCTAAGACGTTCAGCCTGACCAGGGTGCCTCCAAACACGTCTCCGACGATTGTCTGGTTGAAGGCATATGCGACACTCATCGGTGAAGAGAACGTGATGCCAATTCCGTGGGGTCCATTCAGCATGTTGTTGGGCCCATCTGTACCGCGCTGCATGGTGTCGGGGTTGCAAAGCTGGACCTCGCCATGGACGTCGGGAGTGAAGTTGCGCATCATGCAGCCTATTGCGCACAGTTTGAGTTGAAACACGACGTCCTGTGGCTGAACGAAACGCATTATTCAACATGGTGGCATTGCTGTCAGGGTTCCTCCGAGCGGCAATCCGTAAGTAGCGGTCATCCACTACAGTAGTAGCCCTTGGGCGGCCTGAGCGAGGCCTGTCATCGACAGTTCCTGTATCTCTGTACCTCCTCCATGTCCGAACAACATCGCTTTGGTTCACTCTGAGACGCCTGGAAACTTCCCTTGTTGAGAGCCCTTCTTGACACAAAGTAACAATGCGGACGCGATCGAACTGCGGTATTGACCTTCTAGGCATGGTAGAACTACAGACAACATGAGCAGCGTACCTTCGTCCTGGTGGAATGACTGGAACTGATCGGCTGTCGTACCCCCTCCGTCTAATAGGCCCTGCTCATGCATGGTTGTTTACATCTTTGAGCAGTTTTAGTGACATCTATGAACAGTCAAAGGGACTGTATCTTGGATACAATATACACAGTCAACGTCTATATGCCGGAGATCTGGGAACCGAGGTGATGCAAAACTTTTTTTGATGTGTGTAGTTGTCGACGGTGACGTTTGGTGGAAAAGGTAGGAACTTCTTGAAAATTGAAAGTTTGCAGTCCTAACTTGAATTAAAATACAGCCATCACAATTAACACTGGTTATCAGACAGATTCTACACACACACACAAAATACACGGGGCTACATGACCGCGTTGTCGCAGCGCCTAAACTGAGGAACCAACCAACCATCCCTCAGTCTTCTTCTCCCCAGCGTTATTCCTGCTTGTCAGCACATCCATTCTTCAGAGGCTTTGTGACATCATGGTCATGTAGCTCCGTGTACTTGAGTGTGTGTCACAGTGATCTCTATACTAGTGTGTGTACTTGCAATCCAGGTAGGATTTGGACAGGATGCGGCCGTGGCCTTAAGTTAGCTAACAAACCGGCATTTGCTTGGAGTAGAAGTGGGAAACAATGGAGAACCACTTCCCGTGTGGCTGAGGTAGGAATCGAACCCACCTCATTTCAGTTTTGCCTCACGAGACTAATTGCACCCCATCCCAGCCTTTATATCAGAATTACAGTAAATATCTGGGCAGAACCGAAAATCTGCTGGATGAGCAGTTTTAGTTAGTGGCCAAAAATTGTTTAAACGCACTTTTTGAACATATTGTCGATGTCCCTTAAATCAAGAGTGCAATTCGTCAAATATACGGTCAATTCACTCTCTTTTGAATGTTCATTTATTACGATGATTGTCACAAAAGGAATCTGGTTGGTTGGTTCCTCAGTTTAAGGGCTGCGACAACGCGGTCATGTAGCCCCGTGTACTTTGGGTGTCTGTAGAATCTGTCTGATAACCGGTGTTAATTGTGATGGCTGTATTAGTGTGTTTTATCTGATTTAATTCAAGTAAGGACTGCATACATTCAATTTAAGCGGCTTTGGTGGCGTAGTCGGTAGCATGCTGAACTGCTGTGCCCAAGATAGCGGGTTCAAACCCGGCCGAAGTCGTCGGATTTTTAAGAGCGTTAAAAATCCTTCAGTATGCCTTCCTTCGGAGGGGAAGTAAAGCCGACGGTCCCATGTCATAGATTTATGGCATGTAAAGATCCTTTCACAGACTAAACTTGTGTAAAGCAAAATTGTTAGGTTAGATTTCGTCGCGCGGAGTAAAGATAACTCGGTGGTGATGACCGGCGACCCCATGAGAGACCAAAGAAACGGTGGATGACCGCATTAAAGAGGACATGGAGTATGTTAATGACACCCCCGGAGATGCCATGGATCGTCTAAAATAGCAATGGATGTGCTATCTATCTATCGTATGGCTTTTAGTGCCGGGAGTGTCCGAGGACATGTTCTGCTCGCCAGAGGCTGTAGCTGCTTCCAGCGGACACCCATAGGGGGAGCTACAAGTTCCGGTCAATTTCAAGTAGTTCCAACTTTCGCCACCAGATATCAATGATACCTAATGGTAAACGTTGGAACTTTGATAGAGCGTTCTGACGAAATCTAACCTAACAATTTAGCTACACACACGTTTAGTCTGTGGAAGGATCTTTTACATGCCATAAATCTATGACAGTCGCCTCCGTAGCCTAGCGGTCAGCATGCTTAGCTGCCGCCCCGGAGGTCCTGGGTTTGATTCCCGGCTCTTCCACAAAGTTTGAAAAGTTGTATGAGGACTGGAACAGGGTCTACTCAGCCTCGGTTGGCCCAAATGAGTAGAGGGGTTTCGATTCCCACCTCAGCCATCCTCGACGTGGTTTTCCGTGGTTTCCCACTTGGTCTTCGGCCAAATGCCGGCATGGTTCCTACTGTAAGGCCACGGCCGCCTCCTTCCCACTTCCTTGCCTAACCGTCCCACTCTTCCCATCCCTTCATCAGGCCACCTGTTCGCTTTGCAGGTGAGGCCGCCTGGGCGTACTGCCGGTCCCACACACCAGTTGTATCCCTGACTCACGCGCCAGGAAACTGCCCTCAGTGGCGGTAGAAGTGGGATCCCTCGCTTAGTCCGTGGGAAAAGCCAATCCTGGAGGGTAAAACGATAGCAAAAAAAATCTATGACATGGGACCGCCGACTTTACTTCCCCACCGAAGGAAGGCATAATGAAAGGTTTTTAAAGCTCTTAAAAATCCGACCACTTCGGCCGGGTTTGAACCCGCTATCTTGGGCACAGCAGTTCAGCATGCTACCAACTAGGCCACCGAAGCTGGTACTATTAAGGTTAAAGAAATGTGTATAAAACTGAAGTGTCTGTTTGTAAAATGTCCTTGTCTTCAATTTCTTTCATAACTATCCGACGTTTGTGTTTGGCCTGTCAATATTTTTAAAGACGAGGCCCTGTTGTGTGGCAAGTGGCTTGTGGTTGAGCAAGGTCTGCTCCGACACCTCTGAACGCCACGCCACGCCACGCCGTATTGATCTGTGCCACCCCCACACCACACCGGCAAGCGGCTAGGGGAACTCACATGCCGACACTCCAGGTACAACACTGTCCAGCATTCATTGACGCACACCACTCGTGGGTGAACTAGAAACTTTGCGAAACACAATCACTCTCGGGTGAGGAATTCTGACTCCCTAACAGTTATAATATAAGCTAAACAAAGACAATTGCATGGAAGGTAGAAAACTATTAACATATGGCGTAGAGAACGCATAGGCTACATAATGTTTGACTGATACAGTGGGCTGCACACTACTTATAAGGCCTACATAGGCTTAACACCGGCTTAGATAAATAAATAGATAAATAATTAAATAAATATAAATAAATAAATAAATAAATAAATAAATAAATAAGTAAATAAATAAATAAATTAAATAATAAATAAGTAAATAAATAAACAAATAAGCAAATAAATAAATAAATGAATAAATAAGTAAATAAATAAATAAATAAATGAATAATTAAATAAATAAATAAACAAATAAACAAATAAATGAATAAATTAGTAAATAAACAAATAAACAAATAAATAATAAATATATAAATAATAAATAAATAAACAAATAAATAAACAAATAAATGAATAAATAAGTAAATAAATAAATAAACAAATAAACAAATAAATGAATAAATTAGTAAATAAACAAATAAACAAATAAATAATAAATATATAAATAATAAATAAATAAATAAATAAATAAATAAACAAATAAATGAATAAATAAGTAATTAAATAAATAAGTAAATAAATAAATAAACAGATAAATACATAAATAAGTAAATAAATTAGCAAATAAACAAACAGATAAATAAATAAATGAATAAATAAGTAAATAAATAGATAAATAAATAATAAATAAATGAATAAATAAATTTATAAACAAATAAATAAATAAATAAGTAAATAAATAAACAAATAAATACATAAATAAGTAAATAAATTAACAAATAAACAAACAGATAAATAAATAAATGAATAAATAAATGAATAAGTAAATAAATAAACAAATAAACACATAAACAAATAAATAAATACATAAGTAAATAAATAAACAAATAAATAAATAAATGAATAAATAAATAAATAAACAAATAAATACATAAAGAAGTAAATAAATGAATAAGTAAATAAATAAAAAATAAACACATAAACAAATAAATAAATAAATAAATGAATAAATAAACAAAATAGCCTAAATCAATAAATTAATAAACCAATAAGTAAATCAATGAATCAATCAAACTGAAAATGCAAATATAAATACATAAATAAAGGCATAAATAAATTAATACATCAATAAATAAGTAAAACGATCAATCTATATATAAATACATACGTAAATAAATAAATAAATAAATACATAAATCAACCAATAACGGAATAAATAAATGAATAAATAAAACATAAAAAGTAAAAAAGTAATTCAATAAATAAATAATTAATAAATTAATGAACCTATAAATAAATAAATACATAAATAAATAAACAAATTAATAAATGAATAAATAAATAGATAAAATAAAATTGAATACGTAAATAAGTAAATAACTAAATATATAAATTATTCAATAATTCAATAAACAAATAGGTTAATAAATAAGTAATGCTAAAATGAAGAATTTCTATAAGAAGAACGATGAAATTTTATCAAATAATCAGAGAAACCTTCTCAGGTTACTCAAAATCTGTCATCTTGGTCATGTAGCCCCTTGTACACGGGTGTGTTTATAATTTGTCGAATATCCTGTCTGTAGTAGTGTGTGTATTTGTAAGTGTGGCTGAGATTAGTTAGTTATTGTAGTTTTAAGGGGTGATATTGAGAAACCAGTTACCATGGCCTTAAGTTAGGAACCACTCTGGCATTTGTCTGGAGTGCAAGTGGGTAACCATGGGTAGGTACTTGCAGGATGGCTGACGTGAGAATCTTCTCAGTTTTACTTCACAGGTTGAGTGTACCCCTTTTCAACATCAGATCAGAGTTAACATTTTTTACAAAGCCGGGAATCGAACCCAGACCTCAGGGGTGACAACGAATAATGCTAACCACTTCAACGCGAGTTGATCTGCAATTATCTGTATTTTATCATTTGTATTGAAAGTTACCCATAGGGTGCACAAAAGAGTTATAATGCCATTTAGTGTACACATAGTGGACACCATTAATTCCCAAGACCAGGAATCGAGGTACGGCTCTTATGTAGCTTCTTCTTTGGATTAAGAGAGTACAGTAAAGCTCAAAGACGTTTTAATGTACAGGCTGAAGTGACAGCTGCGCGCAACAAATTTAGTCAGTTTCGTCTTGTGTTTGAATTTCTTTTTGAAGTCTGCTGCGAAGTGACAAGCGCCAGATGACGCCAACTTGCTCGCTCTAGCCTACGGAGGGGG